>CAJNOP010000044.1:957737-1121201 GCA_905250075.1 Rotaria sp. Silwood1
TGTAATTCAATCGATGAAGAATCGTATGGTGTAGTATATTCATTAGATTTTATTGTGGACTATGAGTTTTACGCGGATAAAAGTAGTTACAATAACTGTAGCAGAATTCTGTTGTGAGAATTTCAGTAATGCTGTCCACCTTCTATTTGATTGCTTAGATGGTAATTGTGTGCCTTACGATTTAGAATAAAGCGGTATATCATCCTGAACAGTTATTCTACGTTGGCAATGGGCTTGATGGAAAGAAGAAAAATGTTTCTTGAGTGTTTTTTAGAGTGGCATTGTACATGCACTGAAAATGGTTTGAAAGTTGAACCCCATTGGAGCAGTAATTGTTTGTCGTTTCTTCAGAAATCGATTCTCTATGATGTTGATCTGCTGACCTATGCCAACGATGTGTTTTACAAAATGTGTGTGTTTTTTTGTGCTCTCGGTTCACATCGTATCCTGAAGAGAACCATCAAAATGGTTTGTTTTCAAATTTCCATAGCAATTTTCTGGTGAAATGTTCCACAGTTTAGAAATCGATAATAGATATTAGTGACGACGGTCTGATAAATGGGTCAATGCTGGTTGCCGCTGTAATGCATTAGAGAGACCCAGCAAGGTCTTGAATTAATGCCGCATCTTATATGCCCGAAAGTATACGCATCCAGTTCTGTCGGAAGTTCAGGAATTGAGAAATAGATTTGACTAGCCTAAAGCCCATTTCGAGCTTTTTTTTATACATTCATGTCAAACACAAGGTCGACATTTGATCTTGAGAGTTACCGGGGACGAAAAAGTTACAAAACTTGGCCATTTCAAGTGCTCCAGAAAAGATGAGTAACTTTTATACAGAATTTTTTAGATGTAATCGCAATAACTTGTTTTTTTTTTTGTAAAGATTCACTGCAAAGTATTAAATAAAATCGTTTTAACACTTTTATTCCAAACATAAAAGTTGACAGCTGCAAAAAAATTCTAAAAGACAACAGCGTGGTCAATTTTCGAAACAAAATGCTACTTTTTACAATTTCAATTTTTTGTATGCTACGATATGAGCATGTAACTAGTTACTTTGTAGCGGTCAAATATCTCTGTCTTCCTCAAATTGTCAATAAGAATTCACTTTAGATTTGGCTGAAAGTGAATTATTATTTTACGGTTGCTACTAAAACCACCATTTTTCGAGCGAATGTTTGAATACTGATTAAAAAAATTCTTATAGCTCTTGAAAAGCAGCATATTTTGAACTCGACTATGTTAATTTGCAGAGACATACGGTGCTAGTTGTATGTAATCAGCAGACGTTCCATAGTCTTATTATACTCAATAGCGTCTTTACTTTTAATCGGCTGAATGCAAGGTTGAAATTGCACATTCCATTCAGTTTAGTTCATAAAGAAATTGGGATTTCTTTTGTAACGCTATGTTTGGACGAATTTTGTGAGATACTAGAGAACAGAACGAATTCGATAACATCAGACATCTGATTTGCACATACCCCGGACGAGCATTACGACAGTCGTAAACGGTCGTATACGACCTTATTCCGCCGTATTACTTGCCGCCAGAAGTACGGCCGTAAATTGTCGTGTCGTATACGATGAAATACGACTTGTTACGACCATCGCGAGTGATCGTACGAAGTCGTATACAATTTAGATTGTGATCATATTTCATGCAAGCTTTTGCTACCTACCCCCACTCTCCAAAAAAAGAAAAACTCATAGTTGGGATGTCCAGGCTGACTGGAGTCCTCAATTCTTTTTTTCTCATACAGATTCGATGATATATTATCGTATTGTTTCGATATATCATCAAGGTGGCATGAGAAAAATAGAATTAGGACCTCCAGCCAAATTGCATATCCCAATTTAATTAAATTGATACTAAAATATTTTATTTATGCTTTTTAATATTATAAAGTTTTTCCTATGATCTTGCTACAACATCGGACAATATCCTATGTGTTCATTTTTTTAAAAGATGTCCTCAGATTTTGATTGTACGGTGTCAGTAAATAACCGTACAAGATTCAAAGATTAAGACAATTATAAGGACAGACTGAATGTTTCTTGTCAGATCTTCACAGATCATATAAGATCCAAAAAAAAGAAACATACACGGCATATAATGTAGATCTTGCCTATTATTATCTGATCGTGTATGGTCTGTCCTGCTCTTTCACTTATTCGAGAATAGTTGATTCCATCAGCTTTCCGATGAAGAACAGTACCTGGAAAGAAGGATCGAGCAGTATACCTCATTTATTTTTCTTCTTTTTCTATACTATTATTGTAGAAAACGGTTATTTTTATTTCTCATCTTTCTATATTAACAATATACAAAACGGTTACTTGTATTCCTATTTTTCTGTAGTGATAAAATAGTAAATCCTGTTTATTTTTTATTTTTTTATATTGATAATATAGAAACAGTAAGTGTTTGTCTTATTTGTTGATAACGATAATATAGAAAATGCTAATTTTTACCTCTTATTTTTCTAAATTACTAATATGGCAAATCTTAAATTTTATTTCTTATTTTTCTATATTGTTGACATAGAAAATCTTATTTTTTTATTTTTCATTTTTCTATATTGATAATATAGAATATCATAATTTATATTTCTTAGTTGTCTATATTAGTTATATAAATAACAGTTTGCTTTATATCTGCGTTTTCTATATTGGTAACATAGAAGACCCTTTTTTTATTTTTCTGTTATTATCAATATAAATAAGTAAGAATTAAAAAATAAGATTTTCTATATTATTAATATAGAAAAATGAGAAATAAAAATTGTTTTTTCTATATTACCAATATAAAAAATCAAAAATAATAATAAGATTTTCTAAACTACCAATTTAGGAAAACAAGAAATGCAAATTAAGATTCTTATACTATTGATATAGAAAACTAAGAAATAAAACCAACTATTATCTATATTATCAATATAGAAAAATAAAAAAATAGGACTTTCTACATCAGCAATATAGGAAAATGAGAAATCGAAAGTAGCATTTTCTATATTATCATTTTAGAAAAGTAAGACAGAAAACTAACTGTTTCTATATCATCAATATAGAAAAAATATATATAAAATCTGATTTTCTATATTATGAATATACAAAATAAAAACAATAAAGCTAACTGTTATCTATATTGTCAAGATAGAAAAAGAATAAATAAAAATGAGAATTTCTATGCTACCAGTATAGAAAATGAAAAATAATGAATAGAATTTTATATAATATCAAATATAGAAAAATAAAAAGTAAAAATTAAGATTTTCTATAGTGTCACTACAGAAAAGTAAAAAATGAGAATTAGGATTTTCAATTTTATTAAATATAGAAAGATGAAAATTAAATTACCATTTCCTATGCTATCAGTTTAGGAAGATAAGAAATTGAAAATTCAAATTTTCTATATCACTAATATAGAAAAATAAGAAATGAAAGTGAAGATTTTCTATGTAATCAAAAGAGAAAAGTACGAGAACAAATTAGGTGTACAGCTTAGTCCTGTTTTTTAACCACTCCTCTTCATAGTAAAACTACTGAAGCCAACAATTCTCGAATAAGTTAAAGAACAGGAGAGACTATACACCATCAGATAAGAACAGACAAGATCTACATAATGCACTGCCATATGTTTCTTTTTACATGGATCTTATATGATCTGATAAGACATGAGGAGAAACATTCAGCCTGTACTTATACGTTTCTTAATCTTTAAATCTTGTAAGATTTTTGCTAACACCTTATGGTCAGAATCTGAGGAAATCTTAAAAAAAGTGAACACATACGAAATCATATGCTCTTGTGACAAGCTCATAGGGAAAATCTTACAAGGGTAAGATCTTTTCGAATCTTGCATGATCATGATCTGACGTCAGGTTTTTAACCTGGGAATTTACGACTAATTTACAACCATATAGGGTCGTATACTACACTTGTACAAGAGATATCCATGACGGTGGCGGCGCGGAGAGATTTTTTAAATACCGTCGCGGTAGCGGTCGATTTCTTAGGAAGAAATGTTTAAAACTCACGAATTTTCAAGGAATCTCGGTATTCATATCCACTATGTGGCAAGACTCAACAAATTTGACCGACTACTAGGAGTTATTTCTGTTCGGACAAATCATAAGATCCAAAGTCAACAAAATTTCTTGAACATGGCCGCGAAAGCGGTGCGGTAGCTTGTTGTCAGAGTTCATCGTGATGCGGTGGCGGTGAACTTTCAACAGCGATGAACATCTCTGATTTGTACACGACAGTCGTTTATCTTCAACGTATACGTTGATCCTATTTGAACGTACGGCATCGTATACGTTCATCGTATACGATCGTGCTTTTCCGACCTGGGTATCTTAAGCATGCTACAATGTGATTTAGAAAGTTGATGACTTTGCTCTTTCATATTTTGTAGTGCATCTTCATATTTGACAATTTTTTTACAATGAAGCATTGAACAGTTTTGCAGAAATTTTTACCACAGCCTTTCCTTATCAATACAGAAAAATTGTTAAGATTATACATAAAATAATTTCTTATCAGAACTAGCCCATTTCTTCTGGGTCACTCAACAACAACATCAACTGCAATTTAGTAACAGAATCATCAGTGTTACTATGGAGTACTATGTCCATGAGTTTGCCCTTCATGATGATGTTTTTTTTAATTTATCGGTTTCTCATTGGTTTACATTTTGACGAGTGGTAATTTTTTACTGGCCGTAGTGTAGTGATCGGTGATGGTGTTGTTGGTAGCTTAACACCTATAGACTTTAAAATTGAAATGTATATGAAAGTTTATGTCATGATAATAAAAATGAAGAATATATACGATACTCTTATAGATCATGCCACTCTTATTTAACTGGCCATTTCCAGAAAAACCTACTAGATATTATAAAGCATTATCGACAGTGACGATTGGACTCGTGGGAACATTGAGTAGACTCTGGATGAGTAAGTAAGAAATCATCATATGCGAAAACAAGTCAGGAAACACAGAGATTTTATTTTTATTCATAGAATATATTACTTCAGTTCGAATTGAGAATGGTAAGAATTCTTATGTAGTTATTTGTCATAGAATTTTATTATTGAAAGGTGATATTATTCGCAATGCTGTCCTTCATCGAGATCCGAAACGACCATTAATTACTACGGCTAATCATCATTCTTGTAAGATCTTTTTCTTAAATATGATTATTAATCATAAAATTTAATAAATAGGTTTGGATGATCCGTTGTTGTTCGGTATATAAACTGTAGTTTTCCTTCTCTTGAGCATCTTCATTGAATTATTTCTTATTATTTTTTTCGCTGTTTTCATTATTAATCTATATGTTTTGTTATTGTAGGAGGTCTTATGCCATATCGTGTTTTTTGGAATCGTCAACAAATGCGTTGGTCATTAGGTGCCGATGATATTGTTTTTACAGTAAAAAGACATCAACGTTTCTTCAGTTTGGGTAAAACAATACCAGTAAAGCGTGGTGATGGAGTTTATCAGCAACCAATGGATTTTGCATTAGAACAAATTAATCAAGGTGATTGGGTGCATATTTTTCCTGAGGGTATTTGAGTCTTTCATATATGTACTAGTTTTCGTTTTTAATTTATATTTTAGCAAAAGTAAATTTAACAAAAGAATTAATGAGACTTAAATGGGGTAAATTCAGACTAAAATAAATATTACAATAAAGTAAAAAATTTTAGGTGTTGGTCGTCTTATTGCTGAAGCTAAGATTTGTCCATTAGTTGTTCCGTTCTATCATCTTGGTAGGAAACATATTGAACAATGATCGTCAATTTTTAGTTTTATTGATTAGGAATGGATTCTGTATTACCTAACGTTGAACCTTATGTTCCTAAAATGGGTCAAAAAGTAAGTATTTATGTTGGTGAACCACTTATCTTAGATGATCTTGTCGAAAAAATGAAAAAAGAAAATCAATCATTGGTATGAATAAATTAATCAATTGTTTAATTGAATCTATTTTATTTTTGTAGCAAGAAATACGTAAAGCAGTAACTGATAGAATTCAATTTGAATTCGCAAAATTAAAATCAAAATGTGAAGAATTACATCGAGAACATTTAGAAAGTAATTCTTCTTCATCGTCTTCAAAGACTTGAAAATAAAAAGAAGTTTTTTTTTTAAATTTTTTTGTTAGTGTGTCATTTTGTTTGCTTAGTACTGAAAAGGAGAATAGAAAGTAATGAAAGTTGTATGTCAATAGGAAAACAATGATATTGTATTTTATGATTGACATCTGTTGTTTCAATATGAAACTTTCAAATTATTCGAACATTAGTGGCTTTACTATTCAACATAATATCATAAAAGATTTTCTTTAGATCGATAAACAATATCAATAATTTATATGTTTTAATAAAAAATATTCAATTGCACAATATTCGTAAACGCTGTAGAAAAAAGAAAGAAATGTATCTTTAGTACAAATTTTTCTCAGGTAAGACATAAAAAATATAGAAATGAATGTATACTTTAATTGTTTGTTTCACCAGTACATTCATAGATATACCTGTATATGAATGATATGAGTTACAATAGAACGAAAACGGTTTAATTACATTCTTTTTTATTCATTTTTAATTCAAATGTTGTAGTTTATCATCATTCATCAATATCTATTCGTCAGAAATACATAGTAATAGCTGTGATCAAGTGTACTGGAGAAGTATCGGAAAGAATAAATTAAAAATTAGCTTCTTTCATTTTCTGATTTGAAGTTACCGATAAATTTTCGCATGATACTGGCTGCTGTTGTTAATCGTCTTATTTAAAGGTCTGTTGAGATAATTGAAGGGATATTTTATGCTGAATTAGTAAGTTCACAATTTCACTTTTGATGATATATGTCTCGTCTTTTTGCTAAGATTTACATTGAATCCTTGAGGCAGAGCAAGTCAGTATAGGTTTCAAATTTCGTTTTAGATCGCATTGCCATTTTATTTTGCTCTATAGTAAATATTAGACGTTACTATTAAGCTTGTAATTGATGTTTCATTAATAATTGGTAGTATTTTCGATTCAATTCAAGAAAATTACGTTCTTCTGTCAATCGCACATCATTACTTCTATTTTTTTAATTAATTCTAATTGTATTCGAGGAGCATAACAATGCTTTAATCATGAAAAAATAGTTTCTATATTAAGTAGTTAATCAATCAACATCATAAAACTGATTCATACAATGTACCTTCTTCGAAATATTTCGTGAAATTTTCCAAATGTCGAACATACTTTATATAAATCGGGCAATATTCTCAACAATTATATTTCATGTAGTAACTATTTTTATTGTTTTTCTTATAGATTATATCGCTATTGAAAACTCACTTGATCATGTTAATAGTTATATTATAAATCCTAATCAATAAATTATTCTTAGTTTATTGTCTAGAATAACAATTAAATCTAAATCAATTGCTGATGTCATATAAAAGTAACAACATTGAAAAACTTTTGGCATGTAAATCTAATGGACAGTTATTAATCGATTAAAAATTCAATAGTTTACTAAAAATTCCTGTAAGAATCATTTTATTTAATTAAAGACAAGTACTATCTATATGCCATTTAATAATTCGAAGCCAGCTATTATTTATTCTTTCAATTACGCCTGAAAATAAAATATTTATTGATTAATAAAGATATTTTATATTCCAATGTTGCTCATTTTATAGAAATAATGGTTCCATAAATCAACTTAATTTGTCGATGTTGATCAGAAACTCGAGAATTTACAAACTAGTCGTCATCCAGAAAATGACCTTATAATTGACGATACTTGTCATTTATTGTATAAAGCTGTTTTCGATTGTACTAATGCCACATATTTCAGTTTGAACGAAATTTCAAAATGTGATTGATGTTCGTTGATAATTAAGATACTTATACTGATTAGACAATAATTTAATATTTTCTTAGTTCACCTAATCCATGGATTAAGCATGTTCTTGATTTGTCTGAAATTGAAAAAGTTGATCGAAATTCTTAAAGCTTTCACATTAACGTTTGTTTGCTTCAAAATTGATCTTGAAATTAACAATAATAAAAGTAAACAGTTATTCTATCGTTATCAGGAAAGTAATAATTCAATTAAGGGCGATGATATACTGGTGCCTATTTACGATAACGCCTGATCATTTTTCATGTAAATGTTAGCGACACAAATAAAGTGGCAGTTATCAATTTATCTCAACATAAGGCATTCATCAATCCCAATTTTAACGATCTATAAATTCTTTTGTTTTTGATTGAATTTTAATTGTTAAACTAATAGCTGTATACTCTACATCATAGTCTTAAATTATACTATGGTTTTTTATTTAAATAAAGATTTTTTCGAGATCCATAAATAATATTATTATTAAGAAACAGTTCTATCAGTCGAGCAGTAAAAATTTATTGAGTCAGAAAGAAGAAAAATCTTTTATATTCATTATTATCGCTAACTACATAATATTAATTATAAAAATTTTAATTATCAAGAGGATTACATGTCACCGATTCATACAATGATGTTTTTTATTTACGTAATCTTGCTGGTGTGTAAAGAGGTGTGTGATATGTAGGTAATGTTGCTGGTGTGTAAAGACGTGTATGATATGTACGCATTGTTTGTATATGCGGAGTTGGTGGTTGTGTTGGCAATGGATTTCTTTTACTTTCATAACCACCACCAATTTCCCATTGCTGAAAATCTCTCCATGTACTTAATCTTGGACAAAAACGTTTACCTAGTATTGAACATTTTTCTTCATAAGCTTTACGAGCTTCACGTTTTTGCTCTTCACATTTGGTCTTGCCTGGATGAAGGAAACTACGCCGATCACGAAAAAGAAATTGTAAAGCTTCATTTGATTTAACTTTAAAAAAAACGATAGAATTAAGAAAAACAATTTATGATATAATATACTCACTTTGAAATTCATCCGAATCTAAATCTGCAAACGTGCTAACAATTAGAAAAAGAAGAAAATATATCCACTAAATTAACAAATAACAAGATAAAAAAGCAATGAAAGATGAGATAGTTAAAACGTACCTTCATAATCGTTTATATTTCAGCGAATAATACTAACAGAATATTTGTTTTTTCCTAGCTATTCCTAAACGCCTAGTCAATGACACAAATAAATATAAAGGAAAGTTGTTGAAAACTATCATTAACTTTAGAGCACAGTAATTATCGGATAGAAGGTGGAGAGTATTTATCACAGAATTTACTGTGTCTATCGAATAAATATATTTACTGGAAAACTTTCAAGTGGCAATGATAAATTGGTAAACATTGACTGATGTATCTGATGAATTAATGTTTATTATTCAACTTATTTAGAATTTTAGTAATTACAATTCTTGGAAAAGATATCATGCTTTTCTGATATAACTGTTCAATGGCGGGCAAATGAATGACAATTGTCAATCATATGAACTCATCAAATACATATTTTCCTAAATAAAACTGATATATTTTTCTGATAGTTGGCTATGAATGACTTTTCTATCTCACATTACTTACATTTTCTTTTTTTTTAGTGTGTGTCCGCATCTATTCTTTGATTGATGTTAACTTTCCAAGTAGTTGCGTTATATATGAAATTTTAGTGTTTATCGTAATGAAGCATAAACAGTACACTACGATTTTCAAATTATTCATTAAAATTTTTACTTGCTTCATCGGCTAAAACCTTTACTTATTTCATTTGCACTTAAATGATCTCCTCAACGCATAATCAAACTCAAGTCATCCATAGGTTATTGTTAAGATTTGCTAATCTAGTTCTTTCAAGAGTGCTAAATGTGGAATGTACGTTTCTCTAATGGCCCTCCTATCCGTTCCAAATCATCTACGACATTTCAGGCTTTTAGATCTTATCCATCGTTGTCTTTTGTCATTTTCTTAATACTATGCAAGACAAAGTCCGCTCATCTATGTTGGTTTTGCAGATGAGCATATATGATATATAATTGTACTTAATTAGAAAATGGATTCAACTTATAAGAAAAGTCGTTACTCTTTTAACGCGGTTGCAAGAACACTTAATATTTTTAGATGTTATAATCATGAATTTATTTCTATTATATGAACAACAAAATTTCATGTTTGAACGTGCAGTCCATTCAGATTTGTCCCCAAGCACTACAATTCAAAGAAGTTAATAGTGTTGTTTCAGGAAAAATATACGATAATTTTTATTGCATATACATATTAATAGAAGATGCTATGAGCCTATTTTCATCAGCATTTCAATCTTTCTCATATGTTTACATCAGTATATAATGTTGTGTTCAACAAACACACTCTTGACGCATTGACCACTGAAAGCAGTTTCATCTTTAATTGAGCTGTTATCTACTGACGAGACTTGAACAAAACCGATTTCACCTTTTATTGGACTTTATCGGTAGTGCTAGATCATGGTTCTATGATAATTATATGAAACAGTCGGTGTACTCGAAAGTTGGATGGTTATCAATCAATCACTGGATAGATTAAGATCATTCAAATTAAAGTTGTGACAAAGCAATTATGCTACTTGTTTCATGAAAACTAGTTTAATGAAGTCCATCACATTAGAACTTCACAAAACAGTAGTCGATCAATAGTTATCTATCGAAAATTTTCACTGAGAAAGAATTGGCAGGCTCCAATCCGTTGGAGTCCTTTGAAGTCTCATGAAATCCTTCGTAATTCTATAAAAGTTTATCCTAAAAATTAAAGTCTATTGTATATTTATTTTTTCCATCAATAATGATATCAAATGGCATAGATATTAACTTTAGCTTTGAAGCGAACATAAGCTATTTTTCTATCATCTGCGTGAGATAAACTTACTAATTCTACAACTTTAAATAAAACAAAATACCGCTTATTGAAAAAGACAAGCAAAAATGTATTACATAAAGAAAAAGATATTTATTCTTGTTCATGGGTCTGTATTATTCAAGGTAATCTGACATTTGAAAGTTTACTTTGTTCGCCTGTTAATGGCTAGCAGGTAGACTATTTCCATAAATATTTTGTATCATGCTTTACTGAAACTTCAAAAATAAGGCTGTTACATGTGATGTTTCAATTTATTGCACGCTTATACTCCAAAAAAGTCTTTTTTCTTGTGATGGTGATGAACTTTGGAGTAGCATCTTGTTCGTCTTTATTCATGTGATCATCCTTCAAGGAAAGACTATTATTATTATCAGCAGTAGCATTGTTGAAATTCTTTGTTGTTTTGCCATCATCATCCGCAGCTATTTCAAAGTCTTTATCGTCTAAATTGGCCATTGGAGATGAGTAGTTGTACATCTTTGAATTTGTATTTAATTGTCCAAATACATATTCATTAAATGGCTTTAAACTAAGAACATTTTATTTTTGCAATAAATTCGACATTTCTAAGCCAATACCTATATCGATTGCTTCATATTATGCATCAGTGATCACTTGTTTTAAATTATTTGTTTACAGTTTGACCGACATATATGCTGGTTTCTAAAAATATATCTCCTGTTATTGTTTTGTGTTGTTTACATTACATTAATTGTTTTGAATTCGATCCGTGTGAACCATAGTTGACATAGAAAAACCATACACCAAACAGATCAGAGTCATAAAATTCAATTTTACGAAATGTAGCATTTCTTGAATGAAAACATTTCCGTTCTCAAATAATAAATATTATTAACACACTAAATTACGCTCAGCAGTAATTGTTTTTTCAATACAGACCATCATAATCATTTTAATATCTAACCGTAGAGCAAAGTTCCTCGAGTTTTAATGGTATCATTCAAGTTTTATATAGATCATTATATGTTAATGCAAAGCAACAGCTAAAGTTTAAGAGATGCTTACAGATAATGTCGGATTTTGTTCAACTATAATCAAATTTGGTATATGTTCCATTATCATTATTATCGTGTATATGAATAATCGATATAAATTGTTTTCTAAGACATAACTTAGCTGTTGATAATAATAAATGGTTACGCCATTCAGTAGCCAAATGTATTGTATCTTGAGAAAACAATGACAATTGTTGTTTCCGTAGATAAACCCAACGTCAGGGTGATGTTGCTTGTATTTGAAAAGGTTGCGAATTGACAACCACACTACACTATCACCCATACCCACACCCTTAAGTATTTCCCTAAATTTGCAGCAAAGATTCGAAGTTGATTACATCATCCCCGATTACTTGGTAAAAGACCAATTCATAGAAAAGCACCATTCAAATACTTTCTTCTATTAACACTAATGATTTAGAGTCGATCACATCATCGATGAACATAAGATGGAGAAATAATTCATAGGAAACAGCTACTTAGATGTTTACTTGAATTCGAAGCAATGTTTTGCGGAGGATTATATCCTCGAAGAATACTGAATGAATGAATAATTCATACCAAACATCTATTTAAATATTTTCTTGAACTTTTAGCAATGATTCGAGGTTCATTATATCATTGACGAATATTTGATCACGGAATAGTTCATATTAAGAAACAATTGGAATTTTTGTTAGAGCTCGAACGAAAGAGTTTGAGTTGAATATATGATTGGTCCTGAGTGCTACAAGTTTAAGGTTAATAAATAAACCATAGCTTTGTTCATTGTTTGACGTATAAGCGTCTAAAATCTGTATTGTCAACCGTAGCTACTTTCATCATATAAATTGTTGCCAACAACGGCATAAGAATAGCCATAGAGCTTGCCGAAATAATCTGCTCTTTCGTTGTGGGTTGCTTTTCAGCGTTTGAGAAGAAAGTGGTAGATGTACGTAAATAACTATTGAAATGGTACAGATGTGCTTCGGCTTTATATATTCGCTGACAGCTTAGCACATAGAAGGTTGCAAAACAAGGTTTTTATTTTCATGGATGGTAAGAGAGATTGGTTTGTATTTACTGACAAAGAAGGACACATCTTGTGGTGTCTTCTCGAAGAGAGAGACGGTAATTTTTTTCAGAGAGAGATTCATTTTTTCTTACTCCTACAGAGAGATTTTTTCTCGTAGGAATACGTACGTATCGCTACTAATCAATGCAAGGTGATGTACATACATTCATAATGATTGTTGTTTGTTCACCGAAGCTTCGAGCGCTATTTGCCGTTCGATAGGCTTTTTCGTCTTTTTTTTTCAATCACATGTGACTTTCAATGATAGCAAAGAACCATATAATCAAGGACAATGCATCTATCACATATATTAAACTGTGAGGTATTTTTTATTCTGTACAAATAAAAAACGACGTCTCTTATTCATGGTCTCAAAGAGGATAGGAAGACGAATGTATTGACGTGTGACTATTAACGAAAATGTAAATAGTAACGACCAATAGAAAGTAATATCATAAAAGGTAGCTGATGAATGAGAGACCTTCAAGACGATGCACAATTAAAATAAGAAGTTATTCATGTGTGATCAGAAAGAGAGAAAGATGAGACGAAGGCTTATTACTTTTTTGTCTCATTCTCTTATTCGATTTCTGAACGTCTCTCGCGTGAAATCTAATAAACGCACAATATGAACTTTGAATCAACTGATATGTAGATGACAGAGATATGTTAGAAGAGTTTAAAATCTAGGTGAGATCGAAACAATATTTTTATAATTTTCTAGTAAGAAACATCACTTATGTATCAAAATATAATATGTTTTATACAGTGAGTAAGTTTTTTCTTGTCTTTCGGCAACGAGTATAAATTGTTATTGTAATTTCTTTTAGAATAATGAGCACATGAAGACCTTGAATGATTAGTTAAAGTCGATGAAACAATAAATATATTCTTTTTATAAGTGAATCAGTGTTTTTTTTGTAGTTTTTACAAAAAATATCATTTTTTTTATTTTTCTTTTCTGCTGATATGCACATTGAGTGGTTCGTGACTGTTCAACAATTAATAAATAAACTTTTTCACCTCATTATTAAAAAAAAAATTTCCATTCAGGATTATTATATAAATGATTAAATATTAAAAACTGAAATTTCATATGGTATTTTATGGTTTTTTTTTAAAGAATTGAATCGAATATATCACGAGCAGGGGCGGAATTATGGAGCTTTCCAAAAGTAAAGACGTCTTACATCACGTATGTTTTATATCATTACAATATGAGAGCATAATAAATGATTGTCAGTGCTAATGAAAATGAAACCTAATTTTTTTCTCTAAACAGATTAATTGATGGTATATGGTACATAATATTTCTTATAGAAAAAAATTAGTATTTGATGAGTGCCATGGAATTATTTAAGTTCAAACACTACAATAGATAAATATTTTCAAAATGATACATTAAATAATTCGAGATAAAGCAATTATCTTATATTCCAATAATATCAAAACTTGAATACAACAATAAACATCAACTACTATATGACTCAGGCTAATCTAAATAATAGAACATTCATAAAATTGAAATACACACAACAAAAATCGCCATCTTTTATAAGTATAATATAAAAAATTAAAAGCAAATATTTTTTTCGATCGTTTTGTTTAGTGTGAGGCGTTTTTGTGAGGTCTTTTTTAAATGAATTATGCCATATTATTTATGAATCTTTATATTTCTCATAAAATCTTTTATTGTCTAAGAGAGTTTTTTACAATTGTTTCATGCATTGTAAGCGCAATAGGATTCTTATACCAACTATGACAGATTCAAATCAATCTTTTACTCTCCATTCTTACTCTATAGCAATCGATTTGCCCAAATAAAATTAATTTTTTTTTAAATACTTGTCTAATAAGAATGATTAAAGGACGACGTGTTTCATCTTATTTACAGTCAATTATAGTAATTCAGATCATTTGAAAGAAAAATGAGTGCATTTTAATCATTTTTCAATGATACTGTGTCAGGAAAAAGCTTGTTTACTTCAACCAGAGTGTGCATGTAGATGTGGCAGTGGGTGAAGGAAAAACTCACATCCACATAAAAAAATGCTACTTTGTTGATAGTTATTAGATTTCAAAATTCGATTAAAACTTCATTAAATTAGTACTAAAATATTAGTGTACATGTTCTTCGTGTTGATATATGATTCAAGAAGGTTGGTCGAAGAAATTAAGAGTAGAGGGTAGGTATGTCACGATATCGACCCTGTTTGGTATTGACTGGTAAAGGTATTGGATGACATTTAATATCAGTTTCTGTGAGGACAAACATTAGTCAATGCCATTAGTGCTCAACACCAAGGCTTCAATACCGTATTGGAATTATGACATTTCCAGTGGATGAATTTAATCTAATATATGAACACAAGATTAAGGTTTTTCTATTTTCTCTCTGGCAATCTATGACTATCAGCGCCTATGTAGTTATATGAAATAAACCTTTTACCGTACTGATGTTTAATAAGAAACGTTAATGAATATCTTTTTAATATTCATGTTCAGAACCTAGAACTATTCAACATTTCGACTTTTCTTTCATTTTGATGCATCCTGTCTGAAGTATTTATATTCTTTTTTTTTGCCTATCCTTACCGAGGAAAATAGCTGGAGTCGATATTTTTATCTTATCTTGACTTAGTTCTTGAGATGCAGGGTGATACAGAATTTCACATTCTATTGAAATATAGACTTACTTTCAAATTAAGTTATCTTTCAGTGAAAATAAAGCTGAAAAACTGAATCGACAGAAAATAGATAATGTAATGGAGAGGAATCTAAAGATTGGAACATCTATATTGTTCTAAAATTTTTTTACCAAATAAGTACAATTCAATATGTACATATATTGGATTTTAAAGAATTTCATGGGTTATCAGAATATAGAATTATTTCTTCAAAAGCATCAATTTATAAAAATGAGTTATGAAAAATATCATATGCAAGTATTTTTTCAAACGAAGGTTTTCGACAAAAAGACAACAATTTCAATTCAACGCCTATTTGAAAAGATTGCTCGATGCATTTTGATGTGCTCTTTCACATGAGACTACTCTCGAGTTACTCTATTGTGCTGATTCGATCAACTTGTCATATACACATGGGCATGCTTCCGAAATAGTATATGGTATCTAGCAAAAATTATCCAATGATGAAGTACTTTTATTACTGTGAGAAAGTAGTTCACGTTTGATGGTATCTATGATGAAAATATCTCGATGATACCTTTTGTTGTTTCTTAGAAAATGAAAATTTACTGGAATGTATTGCACTACAAGAAATTCCAATTTTGTCTAAGTAATAATACTTTCAAGGTCTATTTCTTCAGAATAGTTTGCCCGTTTTAGCTGAAATTTTCAGTTTCTTCTTAGCTTTACTAGATCTATCTATTGTAAAAATATCAGTCAAATCGGTGAGACCGACTGAGCAATGTAGATCATAGCTGATACGCGATGTCTCTTAGAGACTGAACTCAGGTCGAGAGACGAATCTGGGGTAGGATTACTGCCAAAACAGTGTCGAAAAGCCAGTATTTTCCCCCTAACCTCTCTTTTGCTCGATGACTCCTGCTAAAAGCATCGCCATTTGATATAAAATAAAATTCTGCAAGTAAAAAAATCGGCTAGAAGTCCAAGACAGGTCTGCAAATAAATCAGGGTTAGAAATACTCGCATCCGGTGCTAACTTTATTTACGTTGTTCATACATATTTAGAGTTAGTCTTTTCAGAAAATTATAAAATCTCGATTTAAAATTTATTCAGTAATTTGAAAATACTTTTATTCTGTAGACAATTCGATTTTGATATGACATTGTTCTCAATAGTCATTATTTTTTTTATTTCCTATCTGAAAAAAATGAACAAACAAGTTTTTTTTTTGCTCTCATCGGGCTTGTATACAAAAAAAAGATGAACAATAACAAACGAACAAAACAATAACGACACATAAAAAAAAAGTTCATAGAAGACCATATGATTCATGTTTCCATATTATTATTTCCTAAAATGAAGAAGCAAATAGATATAAATACATTATAAATTTCTATTACCAGAATATTGTCCTTGGTCCATCGCTTCAGTATTCGGTTGATGACCATTTTGATGTTGCTTGTGTTCCATGGAATGCGGCATTTGACCAGCTTGTAACATAGCTTTCAATCTTTCGACTTCTTCTATTGATTTAGCTTCCAAAATAGCTTTCTAAAAGTTTATTAATATTAATTTTAGAAACATAAAAAAAGAAAGAAATGCAAACTTTGATAGCATCAGCATCCTTCTTAGTCATTCGTGGTGCTTGTTGTTGTTGTTGTTTAGCTAATTCTCCACCAGGTACAAATGTATTAGCTCCCTTTTGTTTTTTCTTCGCTTTATCGGCAGATTTGGATTTATAGAGTTTACGAGCTGCTTCACGTTCCTAAAAGATTAAAAAAAAACACGTTATTTGATGAAGTAGAAATGAAAAAAACAAATACCTTCTGGGTAACTCGATTATAATCAAGTGTTCGTATATTAGGTAACGTGTGAATAACATACAGACGATAATCCTTTTTCATAGCAATCGGATTTCGAGCAAAACTAGAAAAAAACATGAAATCATCGTTTTATTCTTCTTTATTCAACAAAGAGTTTTACCTGACATGAGTCAGTTTAGATAATGTTGCAAGTGGATCAATATCAGATAATTCTTGCAACATATTATTATTAAGCATTAGTGTATCTAAATTTGCGATATATTCTTGTAGATTTTCAGCGATACGTCTAAAATAAATAAAAAGAATCTGATCGATTTTCACTCTAGATAATTACTTAAAAATATACAGAAAACTGTTGAAAAGTATACATTGTTAGCTTTGCTATCCAAAAGTCGAATTCAGCTGTCCTAAAAGTTATTCGGAACCGTAGTTCCGATTCAATTCTCAAAAGCCTCATGTAGAATCAAAACTGTCAAATTATTAGATAAACACATCAAATTTAGATGTATTTTGAGAAATTTTCACTCTTAAATTATTGAAATTAAAGACAAAACATATTTCAATACTTAGATGAACCAATGTTATACACTATATACTGATATATTTGATCTCAAAAGTAACACAAATCAAGATTTCTTGATATAAATTGAAGAGTTTTTTCTGTCTATCTGATGACTTAATATCTCCAAAGTCGTTTTTTTTTCATAATTTCGATTGCAAGAAATTTTAAAAGATCGATTCCAATTCACGTTTTTGTTTTAGGACTCGTCTATGAATAAAACAATACGCATCCCATTCAAAACAAGTGAAGTTTTAACTATAAGTAAATTTCCTTAAAATAAAATCTTCTTACGCTATATGATTATTTGCAAGATAAAGTGTTTTTAATTTTGGTAAAAATGGAAAACCATCAAGTTTACGTAAATCATTATTCGTAAAATCAATTGTATCAAATTGATTTAATGTTGCACCCAAATTTTCAATAACAGGAATCTTTAAATCTAAATATCCATAATTAAAATAAATCAAATAAAATTATCTTTTTTTTGTTTTTTATTTACCGCGTAAACTTAATTCATATTGACCGACAGGATTAAGATATTGAGGAGCTGCTTCAATCACTTCAGGAGTAAGACGACCCATAATATGATTAGTTTTTTTTTTTTCTTTAGAACAAATTAATCAATCTGAAAAACTGAGATATATTAGAAAAAGAAAACAAAAACACTTTCAATTTCCTATCCATTGAAAAAGAAAAACAAATGTATAAAAAATTCAATATGTTCGTTCCAATGGTGTTGTTATTGGATAACCTTTAGCTATGAGCATCTAAGTAATAAAAAAATCAAAATAGGTAAGTTTTAATTTGTTAATAAAATAAAATTCTTACTCGTTTAGCTAAATGTTGTAAATGTTCATCACCTGTTTTATAACCATGTTCATGAATTTCTTTAGCTAATTTATCAATTCTTAAACGTGCATGTTTACAATAAAGAAAAGTCATTTCAGTTTCATGTTCACAATTTTTTAAACCAATTGAATATGCACGTGATGAACGACCTAACATTGCTGTCATTGCAAAAATTTCCATTACTATTTCCGATAAACGTCTTAAATATAATTGATTATCAATTATATCACGACCAGATTTTGTTAAAGTTTCTTTGGTTACATTTCGTAAAACAAATACACAATATTCTAAATCTTTTGCGGGAATACCTAAAGATGGATGAACCTAAATAAATAAAGAAAAACAAAAAAAAAAGTTAATTATATCAAAATTTTTTTTGATTCCTTTTATAACTATTTACTTTTTCCCATAGATCATGTTTAAAGGTAAATGGTGCACGCATTGCTTGTGCTTGTGCAGTCCAACCAGTTAATAAATGTCGTAATTTAGTTCCAGGAAAATGAATTGGATTTCGAATTTTTCGTACAAAATCATGAATAACTGTACTAACACTCATTACACCTTCCCATGCTGTTAATAAACGTAAAACATCATTTGGTACATCAAACATTGACCATGGACGTATATCACGAAGATATTGTTCAACTGGATGACCAATTTCAATACCTTCAACACCAAATATTTCAAGACAATCATTTGCTATACGATATAAACGATCTGTAGCAAAAATTTTTGTTAATGCTGATTCAATTGATATAACTGGCATTGAAAATGAATCAAGTATACCACTTGTTAAATATGTCATTGATTCCATTGTATATGTATCAATTTCCATATGAAATAAACGTTTTTGAATTAAACCTTGATCCATTAATTTACGACTAAATGATTCACGTTGAATTGCTCGTTCAGATGCTAATTGAATTAAACGTTTACCAACACCAACACACATACCTAAAATTTTCAATAAAAATTAAAAATAATTATTTTTCTTCTGGATTCGTAAACAATGAATTTAATAGAAGTTGAGAAGACGAATATTCAGTGTCGAAAATTTAAGCCAGAAAGAAATGATTAACGTTGCAACAAATGTTTATGAAATCTTATTTTCACACCTCATTGAGATATTCTAACTCATATTAATTCAATTGTGGATAATATTTTATTGTAATTATCATCGTTTTGGTTCTCTTCTTTGCTTCACATTATTCTGTTCAACACGTAGTACAAAAGAGATTTTCATATATATCTGTAAAAATTCATTTAAGGTCATACGTTGATAAACTTCAATTTAAATTCTACTAGCATAATCAGAGATGAATATTTTTAAAATATAATGAAAAATACAAAGATTTTCATATGGAAAAGAATTGGTAACTAGTATTTATAATATTAATTGCTGCGAATGAAGGAGGTTTTTGCTTTGACAAAAAAAAAGACTCGATATGTTTTCTAACCTGAAAGAGTTGTTCGTACATAACCATGTAAATTTCTAAGTATGTTTAATCCTTCACCAAGTTGTCCTATTAAATGATGTACAGCATTAACTTTAACATCTTTAAATTCAATATGTGTTAAACCGAGACCACGTAAACCAAGTGTTGATACTGGTGGTGATATATTAACACCAGGCATATCACGATGAACAAGAAAAAATGAAAAACGATCATCATAATCATCGGATGTATGACGTTCTTTTGTTTTACAATAAACAAGAAATACATTAGCATTAAGTCCATTTGTAATCCACATCTTTTTTCCATTAATAATATATGTATTTGGATCTGTATCACTTACAGTTGCTGTTGTTTCAATATTTCGTATATCACTACCACTATGTGCTTCTGTTATACAGGCTGTTGCTATCATATTACCTTTAGCCATTTCAGGTAAATAATAACGTTGTTGTTCATCCGTTCCATAAACAAGTAAACCTTAATTATATTAAATATTTAAATTTCAATAAAAAGAAAAAAAAGAAAAAGAAAACTTACTTCTAACTCCGTATTCTGTATGTGCTAATAATTGAGTAGTAATAGTTGGACTAACAGCTAATTCTTCAAACATACGTACAGATAATTGACTATTCAAACTAAGACCATCTAAACATGAATAATTAAAATTTAATAAAGAAAAAAAATAATAATAATAATTCTTACTAAATTCTTCTGGTATAATTAATCCATGTAATTTTAATTTACACATTTCTTTATAAATATCTTTATCAATATGATTATCACGTTCGATTTTATTTCGATCAATTGAATCAGTAAATTTTTTTAAACGTTCACATAATGTATTCATTTGAGTTGATTCAGCTTTAGTTAATAATTCTGGATATGTTAATATATCTCGATCAAATTCTCCATTAAATACAATAGTCATATATTGGGTGTTTGTTGAATCAACTGTTAAACGTTCTTTACGACGTAAAACATCTAATTCATCTTTATATTCATATTCTAAGCCTTCTTCTTCTAAACGTGGACGATCTTTGCGTGTAGTTATGGATTCTTCAGATGTGGGACGAACTTGTTCGATTATTTCTTTGTTTGGTTTTGTTGTATTTGATCTTCAAATTTGAAAATCAGAAAAAAAAATTACATTCTAACTATCAATAAATTTTACAAAGGATCACAGAAAATCTATTGATGTTATTTACAAACACTGTCCTGGATGGATATGAATGTTCAAAATTACACTACGGTTTTCGAAATTTTATTTTATGCGAAAAAGTCATTCACTTAGTGTGTTTTTGTTTCTAAAATTCGAACAATTTCACTAACGAGGGAACATTCTCAAGTGTCCCATCGTTTTTGAGTTCGGACTCTATGCATAAGGTAGATCCCAGTGATGTATGAAAAACCCCAGAAGAATAAGTGCCCTTAAGCCTTCTGTCTAGAGTTATAGGCTTTCGTGGGATATTATTGATTTTTGGGACTTTAATATCTCAGGAATAAAACATTCTTTTGAGCTGAAATTTTCAGCGTATTCTACTCACAAATAGATCTATTTGTGGGCAAAATCTTAGGTCGAAATACCATCATTTGATTTGTCGGTATTTACCATGCCAAAGGCTAAAATTTCGGTAAAATGCCTATAACTCTAGACAGAAGGCCTAAGGGCACTTATTCTTCTGGAGTTTTTCATACATCACTGGGATCTACCTTATGCATAGAGTCCGAACTCAAAAACGATGGGACACTTGGGAATGTTCCCTCGTAAGTATATGTTTGCCTGTTGCTGAAGATGCTGTCATGGAGTGTAGCGTTTGTGCCAAACGTCATAATCATGGATACATACATGAGTGATTTTTCCATCACGATAATACATGTTCACTTTTTTGATGACGTCGTATAGCTTATTATCATTTGTAGATGGATTTTGATTAAAAAGGAATTCTTTTAGTAAAAGAAAATATATCGCTTACTTTTCTGTGACCTATTCTCAGATACAATAAATTGCTTAATTATAATCGAACTGATTTTCACTAAGTCCGACTACTCGAGTGAATTGCAGAATACTACTTAAAAACGATTTGTTTATCTCATATTGAAAGAAAAATTGTTCACATACAGTTTTCTTTAAAAGATAAGACATCTTTAATTAAATTCGTGTTACTGATGAATACAGAAACGTGAACTAGGTGTTATTAACAAGTAAATAAGCTATTGAAGATTCTCAAGTTTTTTACTAAAATGATGAAAAATTCTTATTAAATATAATTGACATTCGTTTGAAAAAATTCAAACATGAATTCGAAAACTATTCGACTATCTCTCACATCTAACAATTATTTTTGAAGAATTAACTATCAGTATAAGCAATACATCATATCTTTCTACAGAAACTTACATAAATCGATTTATATGTAGATTTGCATATGATCGTCGAATCCAAGGTAAAAATCTCAGTGTTTGCATGTTTTCTTCTTAAATGAAATCTAAATTAATATTTTTTCATCTATAACAGAAAAAAAAAAGAAAATTCAATTAATATCTATTCGAAAGATTCGGGTGTCACTGTAATATTAAATACAAGTCCATTATTTCGAACAACTTTTAAATTTAATGTTTCATCTTCTTGAACATGTTTAATAAGATCGGCACTTGTTTCAATATCATGTCCATTAACTTGAATAATAATATCGCCAGGTTGAAGACCAGCACGTTGTGCAGTTGAATCTAACATAACACCAGCAATATAAACACCTTTATCTATTGAAAATGTCATTGGCATACGATAACGCATTTCTTCAATAATTTGTGGTGTTAATGAAAACATTTTAATACCTAAATAACGTGTTTGTTGACGATTTTTTGTTGATAATATTTGTTTTGATGTTGATTGTTTTAATTTTTTCTTTTCAATATCAGCTAAAAATAATTTTGCATAATTAATTGGTAATGAAAATGATATTCCTGTCATTGCTTTCATTGAATTAATACCAATAACTTGTCCATCAAGATTAACAAGTGGACCACCACTATTACCACCTGTTATCATACAATCTGTTTGAATATAATTTATATTACGTCCAAATAAACCTAATTCACTACTTGTTCGACCAACATTTGAAACAATACCAGCTGTTACAGTATTTGATAATGCTAATGGACTACCAACAGCAATACAATGTTCACCAGCACGTATTTTATCTGAATCACCTAACGTTAAATAAGGTAATTTTTGTTGTTTTGAATCAATTTGTACAACAGCTAAATCTGCAACCATATCCACTACATAAATAACAAATAAATATCATCAAAGTTAAGTCGACAACACAAAAAAAAAACGAATTTTTATTTTTCGTACCATATTCAACAGTTCCAGTAAATCGTTGTCCATCAGCTAATTTAATTTTAACATTTTTTCTATTACGTACAACATGTGCATTTGTTAATATAAGTCCTGTTTCATTAATAATAAAACCTGAACCATTTGTTGTACCTATTGATGAATTAAAATGTCCAAAATATGGTATTGGTTCAAGATCAACTTCAATATGAACAACAGCCGGTGCAACATGTTCAACAACATCAGCTATAAAATTATATTGTTTTGAATATGGAATTTTTTCAATTAATGGTGTTTGATTATCAACTATTAATGGACCTTTTGGTGTTGAAGGTATTGATTCATTTTTTGATAAAGCATAAAGACGATAACGATTATAAATTTCATATAAACTTAAAGAACCTGTTGCAAAAAGAAGACTAAATGGTATAGATGAATTAATTTTATTAGAATATTGTTCATTTTTAGTTGATAATAATGGAAAATAAAATGATGAATATTTTTGATGACTTAAAAGAATTCTTGCAAAACGATACATTATTACTGTGGTCCTTCTTAACACATATAAAAACAGACAATCAATTCGTATTGTTTCAAATATTTAACCAATCAAATAAATAGATTAATATTTCATTTGATTGGTTAATAAAACGACAAACTGACAATGTCTATAGATACAAATTTTCTTTGCATTATATTTAACTTAGCAATGAATGAAAATAGATTTTTATGTTCATTAATAATATTTTTATTGCAAAAAAAAAACAGATATTTCATCAAGTATTATATATAACATTTATTAATTATATTCAAACAACAGAAGCCAAAAGGAAAAGTAATCCAATGACGTATAAAATAAGAGAAGATACTCAACAATGTTGTTATGAAAAAAGTTATTAATAAACTTGAAAAATTTAAACTTCAACTGAAACTTATTCCTGAATATAAGCCAGAAAGAAGAATTTCCACAGTAAATTGAGTAAGGATAAACAAAAAAAGATGAGGCACTATTTTTTAAAAACAAAATTTCCTTTGTTTTTAGTGTTCGAAAATGTTCATCCATTCAATCAATATCTAAAGAAATGATGTATCATTGAATATTAACTCATGATTGAGTTAAACATAAGTATTCACAAGAAATAATATTTATTTTGCATACATTCAAATCTCAAGAAAATGTACTTGAATATTTCAAAATTGAAAGTGAAGAGCTTTATGAATAAACTTTACAAGTAAGAATAAACAGATTAATTCAAAAGATTCACATATCTTATTAAAACTATCTTGTGTAATTATGTAAATATTATTACTGTAATCTATAGCACAACTTGTAGATAGTAATGTTTTTTTAAAAGTTTTCGAAGATAATTAATCTTTTTTTGTAAAATACTTATCTAAAAGTAGTATTGAAGAGTAAGAATAATTAATTATTCGATCTTCTATCCCCAATGGAAGCATAGAAGAAGCCACACAACAACAACAAAAACATGTCAATGTTTGTGATAAAATGTTTTTAACAAAGCTTTTTTTAATAAAAAAAAGTAAATATTTTCTTTGTAGCACCTTATTTATGCTCTATTACATGAGATATTATTGAATTTGATTGAGTGTCATACTACTGTGAAAATTCATAGGGATCTTTCAAAAGTCATGAAAAACACCGGAGTAGTGATTTTCTATCTCTTTTATTGTCGATCTGGAGACTAATTCAATGCTACATTAGTATGAAGCATAATTGACTTTAAGATAGCTGTTCTCTGCTCTTCTTTCATATTGAGTAAAATATATTGTGAATAACATCGTTTTTCTTTTCATCAACAAAGATACAATGTATATTATAAAAAGAAAAAAATTTGTTTGTTTTTTAAATATTCATTCAGTTTCGTTTTGTTTATAATAATCTGAACAAGCATGTAAGAGACAGATAGAAAAACAATTGCATAGAGTGTTTTCGTTTTCTCATAGGCAAACTTGTTGTGTTATCGTTTTATTATAATTTGAAGGTATTATTATAGGTAATTCAACAAATAGTATGCAAGAAAAAAAAAAGACAGTCTATTATTGCAAAATTCGTTTGAACTCTAACGATGTTTTTCTTTTTTACATAATCAGTGTTTCACATATTTCTTATAATCTTACAGAGTGAAAATACGAAGCCAAATTAAAACCTATGTAATTCAAAATGTGCAACAGCTTTTAATGGCTTCGTTTTGTAGTGCAAAGTTTGTTCTACAATGTGTACTTTTTACTTTGATATTTTATCTTGCATGACAGATTTTTAAACTTTTGTATTTTTACAAGTAGTTTTTTGAAACAGCGAAATGTTGATTTCCATAGAAATTACTTCCTCAGTAGAAACGTATAGATAATATTTCACTTATCGTAATACCTCATTTTGTAAAAAAACTCAATGCTCTACGATAATCTTGAATCGATGATGTTCCAAGACAAACTACGTAAAGTAAGGACTGTGTTAAAAAGTATCATTTTGCTGTGTACAGACATAGTTTTGAACTTTTTGATAAAATTTACTGATAGTTGTTCAATGTTATTTCTTCAAAAGAAAAATTTGAACATGTATTCGAAAATATCAAAATCTTCTCTTTCAAATTAACTGCTTCTGGCTCCAAGCAGTTGTGTTTTTTTTTTCAAGCAAAATATGAACAAATATTGTATGCTAAGATTTTCTAATCAGATATTGATTCTTGAATATTTTAAATAAATTTTAGATTGATACTAAAACAATACTATTTGGTCGTCATGAATCTCTTTACAGTTTGCCAAATACAAATTATGATACGTCAGATGATGATGATTATTTTAAAACAGCGATTTATTTTATGAAAGATTTCGGTGTAGGTTTTATGGGAGAGATGAAAACAATGGAATGTCAAAAATGAACAGAAATTCAAGCTGAACGACATGTGAAAAAAAGAAGCCAAAATCGAAGAAAAATAAATAATTTAATAAAATGGATAGTTGTTTTTGTTTTCTTTTGGATAAATCAATTCAGTAATCAGATAGTTATTATAGTAGTGCAATTTAAAGTGAAAGCACTAGCTAAATATATTTTAATATTAAAAAAAAAGTTTTTCTGACTTGTACTTAAACAATAACTTGTATTCTTAACTGGTAATAATGATAAAAAAAAAATAAGCTAAACATTGATTTGTTTATCAGTGAGGTATGCAGACCTTTTTTTTTCTAATTTCATAATAAATAAACAAAAGAAAAAAAAACCATTGCAGTTGATTTCGTTTTAGATAACTTAAAAGGGACTTAGGTTATATTAAGAATGACGGTTTCTGGAACGGATAGTGTTGCCAAAGGACAAGTATCACAAAGATCTAAACATTTACAACCTGAAGGAAGCAAAGTTCATCGAGGTAAATTGAAACAAATTAACCAGTTTTATTCGAATACTTTTCTTATATAATTAGAATTTAGCTTTCGAAGATAAAGTTAGTATTCTTGCTTTGCTCTCTTTCTCTATGTGCAAGCTCGAATAGTGTTCTAATTGGAATTATGATAAAAAAATCGCTTGAATTTTTCTCTATTTCACTTCTATATTTCTTTCATATATTATTAAAGGATTCACTATTTATGCAACGGGTACTCCATCGATTCCATCTCGTTATTTAACTATTACTTCAAGTAATAGTGAAAAACAAGGTTTTCACCAAACTGCTAAACGTTTTCAACATGATCTAGTATGTTCTAGTTTTATTTTTCTAAATGATTATTATTTAACTTGTATAGAACTTTACACCTGGTCCTGGTCAATATCAAACAGTACAATCATTAGATAAACAATTAGAAAGAACTTCAGATTCAAAGAAAGGCTCTGGTAGTTTTGCTTCAAAAGTATTCAACATTCTTTTTCCTTTTTCCTAGTTTATACATATTTTTTATCGATACATAGAGTCAACGAGAAAGTTATATAAATCGATTAGCAAATTTTCCAGCACCGACATCTTATAATATTCCAGGGGTATTTAGTTATGAACAACATGGTTTTAATAGATCAAAATATTCCAGTATGTTTCAAAAACCAATTGCTGAACGACCTTTATCACCTAAATCACACATTCCAGCTCCAAATCAATATGATGTTAATAAAGTTTTTCTTTTGTTTTATGTTATTTTATTTCAAATCTTTATTTTCTTAATAGATTGATCAAGGTTTGAAAACAATAACTAAATCAAATAATGTTACAGCTCAAGCTGCTTTTCGATCACATACAAAAAGATCTGCTGCAACTCATAAATATTTTAATACACCTGCTCCAGGTATATATTATTATGTTTTCTTTTGTAAGAATAAAATAATCGGCCAATTCGAATATATACTTAAGGTGCATATAATTTGAATGATTCAGCAACACGATTATTAGCACCTATTCATCAATCAAGTTTTAAATCAACTTCGAAACGTGATACATTTAGCGTTCAATCAGCTAGTGATGTATATTAAAAACTATCATCAATATCCATACAATCTGAATTATTATGTTTTTTTTTAAGCTACCAGGTCCAGCTGATTATCGACCATTTGAAAAAATAATGGAAGAACCTCATCGACAAGTACTTCCGTATGTTTCTAAACTGTAAAAGTTTCTTTTTTTTCTTTCAATGAGAATAATTTATTATTTAAGACGTCATCATTATTTGACTATTTCTGCTCCAGCTATTCCACCTCCTCCTGAAGCTCCATATCCTGGTCCAGGTGCTTATGATCTTCGTGATTTTAAAGAAGTTGAAAAAAAATATATGTCATCAGCTGCATTTGTTTCAAGTACAAGTCGTTGGGCTATTGATGCAAGTACGTCAGGTGAACGACCTGGTCCTGGTTCATATACACCACGTGTACCAACTAAACAATCCTTTAATTTTAATTTTGAGCGAAAATGGATTTCATAGAAATCATTGATAAGTTTCGTCTGTGATTGATTTATTTATTCTCATTGCATGACATTATTTTTTCTTTTATTATAATATTTATCTCAATTGTATGATAATGTATTTTTTTTAGAATGAACTTTTGATTTTTTTGTTTTTTGTTTATTTTTAATTGCACGATTTTTGCTTTTATTTATAGATAAATATGAATCGTGAAGGATTACTTGAATTGATGAAACAAAAAGATGATATTGAAAAAGAATTAAATGATTTAGCAAATGAACTTAAATTACAAAATAATGTTGGAATGACAGAAGAACTTGTCGATAAAGAAGGATATCCAAGGTAAAGAAAAATTTGTTGAACGTATCTTTTGTCGTGATAAACAATTATTTTTTTTTTCTGTTTAAGAAATGATATTGATCTTGTTCGAGTACGTCAAATAAGACAACGCGTTATCTGTTTACAAAATGATCATAAAGCATTGATGAAACAAATCGAAGCGGGTCTCATACAAGTTCATGAAAATAATCCTTCGAATACTACTGAATCAATAACGACAGCTCCTATCAATGCCAGTTTACCTCACAAAGAACCATTTTTACGTGTTGATATTGTTAGTACTCAATCACCTGCTGAAATAGCTGGTCTTCATGTTGGTGATCTTATTTGTCGTATTGGTACCATACGTAAAGATAATTTTCGTACAATACAAGATGTTGCATCACTTGTCAACAATAGTGAAAATCGTTCAATTACATTACTTGTTCAACGTGCTAATACAAAAGAACAACAAACATTAACATTAATACCAAAAAAATGGTCTGGCAATGGTTTATTAGGATGTAAATTAACACCATTGAGTTGATTTCTTTTTAATATAAATTTTTCTTTTTTTCTTTATTATTATTCATGATAAACTAGAAATATCATACATGTAATTGCTAGAAATTTTTATTTAAATAGCTATGATAAAAAATTGACTAACAATTAAATTTAATTGTCATTTGAATAAGAAAAATTATATAAGCGAAAAATGTCAGTAGACAATGCAATATTATGACTTTTTAGCAATAATCATTTCTTATCATTCTATGTACATTTACTTCTTTGTGATTAAAATGTAACCGATACCAATGTCAGAAGACTATCATTGTTCCTTTTTTTAAAGAAAAGTAGCACGAAATAAGTTACAAATAATCACAAGTTGTGGATGCAAGCAATGACAATCTAGATGAGCACAATTCTTAAAGCATAACATAGTTTTTCATATAATGCAGTCGATATAACAATAAATATATACGAATGTAATATAACTCTACATACGTGACAAAATCATGTTAACATACTGTATAGAAATGTAATCATATTTTCGAGGGTTTAGTGATTTTAATTAAAATTATTCAAGAAAAAAAAGATCAGAATAAGTTTACGAATATTGAAATCTTGTCAATTAAAAATGTCAAATTTTTCTTAGAATGATATGAAGATTAACATATAGAACTGATATTGTCAAATACGAAATATTTAGATGATAAATTTTCACTAAGTCAGCTTGTTTTTCTTGATTTAAATGATTACACTAGTTATCTCATATGTCATTATTTACCACTAATGTTTTTTTGTAAACTAATATCTTCTTTCAGGACTTTTTTTCTCTATTACTCGATTGAACTCAAATCAATTATCATTCGTAAATAGGTGTGTGTGTATAAAAAGTCATGCCTTTTATTTTCACATCATTTTAACCAAAAAAATAAATGTCTTACCGATGCTATAATATGACATGGACTCTAGAAGCTCGTCAAATTAGTCGAGCTTATCTTGCTCTAGCTATACCAGCTTTTATATTTCATGTATTATTTTGGATACATGTAGCTACACATCGAGCACTTCGTCAAATTTCTATGCTTTGGGTATATAATTATCTTTTTACTGATATTCTTCTACTTGTTCAATTTTTTATTGAATATACCGTACGTAAAATGTCATATTGTATGTCATTTTCAAACTTCTATGCATTTTGTAATATTGAAGCCTATACAAATACTTATATGACTATACTTGAAGCATATATGTTAGTTTGTTTAAATATAACACGTTATTATTTAATTGTAAAGAATTTAAATATATCTATTCAGTATCCTTATATACTAATTTTTTTAAATATATGTCTTTATATTGTTGGAATAAGTGTATTATTATTACAAGTTAAAGTATTTCAAATAGTGAAATTAGATTCTCATCAATATACTCAAAGTTGTCATTTTAATTATCTTAATATAAAAACTCAATTGGGAAATTTAATCATTATTCTTTTAATTCCAATTATTTTAAATTGTTATTTTATGACATTAACAACAATTCATGTTCGTCGAGCACAACAAGCTGTTCGATCACAAGTAAAACTAAAAAACCAATAAATTTTTCAAATAAACATATTTATTTCTTTTATTTTTCTTTTTTTCGTGATTCATAGCGTAGTAAACATTTACAATTATTAGTTCAATCTTTTGTTGTTTATATTTTATGGTTAATATTATGGGCACCAAACGTCGTTGTAACTCATATTACTTCGGATAATCATTCAAGTTCTTATACACGTTTCGGTAGTATTATAAGTGCTTTATGTGATCCACTTATTTTTATGTTTATTGATCGACGTTTTCTAAAAGTCTGGAAAAAAACATCTTGCCAGATAATACGTTGTGGTCGACCATCAAGACAAATACATCCAACAAGAATTAGTAATGCATTTCCTTTATCAATAGTTGCCGAATAATTTTTTTCCCAAAAATCAAATCTAGTCTTTGCTTTGGAAATCGTAAAGTTTTATTTCTATTTCGTTGAACTGATCTTTTTTTTTCCTAAACTTTACATTAGTATTATAAGTGAAACATCATTTTCCAAATAAAAGTTTTCTTCTATAAGAATCTAATTGATCAAACTCTTAAATATCTTTGACATAAAAGAATTTTATCAGACATTTAATACTATAACTATAAATACAATTATCTTTATATACATGTTACTAAAAATTTTCATTAATCATATCATTCCATCATCGGTCATTAGCATAGAAAAGATATATGTATATTAAAAGCATGTCTTATATCAGATTGTTTAGAGATTGTCTAGTGTCTAAATTTGTGCTGCTGTCAATTTAGTTGAAGATATATAAAAATCATCTTATAATGTATTAAATGTTGTTACGATTAGAAGATTCAAGATATTATTTGAATTTTACATTCTATGTTTTAGTTGACTCATAAAGAATCTTTTTGTCAAAAGAATTAGTTAATTAATAGATATATTTAAGTGATTGGTTTTTCGACGGTTTTTTTTGTTGGTTATATCAAAATTTCAATCGGCAAGCTATGGACTAATTTGGTCCGAGTCAAAGAAAGCTTAACAGTTGTTAATAGATATGTGAGAAACGTAAAAAGAATACTTTCTGATCCTGTTCTGTTAAAAAATTCGATTATTAAGAGTTAAATGTGGCCCATGCTCTGCCACATATACTCTTGCTTCAGTTGCTGTCTAAGCATGCCATCTAGTAAAGCATTTTACATGATTGGTTCCCTGTAATGTTACGCACTTACATTTGTTTTTTTTGCTTGCTATATAAGCATAAATTAATGACTGTTAACTACAGTACAGGTGAGAGTAATAATACAAATGCAAGTCACATGCATCATTAATGTATGAGTTTCTTTTGTAGTTATTATTGTCGACACATATTCGTATTATTTTGATCAAATAAAATGGCTAAACCCGCTGTTGTTGAGGTGGAATATTGTGGAGCATGAGGGTACGAGCCACGGTACGAGGCATTGCGTCAAAGCATTTTGAAACGCGTGCCGACCGCTACCGTAACTGGAAATGTTGGACGACGTAGTAAGTATATTTGTTTTTGTTTTGGATATTTTTATTTTTGCTTTTATTCAAGCTTCGTTTGAGGTGACCGTTAACAACAAAGTCATCTATTCGAAACTTCAAACCGGTCACTTTCCTGACGCTGAAAAGGTTAGGTCATATCGGTAAAAACATAGTTGAAGTTCATTTTGTTTAGATTGTGGAACAAGTTGAAAATGCTGCTCAAGGTCAAGATGTCCAAACTGTGACAAAATCAAACAAGAAGGGATCTTGCACAATTCTATAAACAGCTAATATATGAATTTTATATTATCTTTTCATTATGTCATACTTATACTTGAATATGTTTTGATTTTTTTTTCAAGTTTGTTCATTTTTATAGTTAGCAATTCACTTATGATAGCTAAAATTAAAAATTTGAAAGATTTTAGCCTGATTTTTTTAATGTTGCTTCTATTTTTATGCACAACTTGAGCTAAACATATACTCGTTTGTATAACATATGAAAGAGTTTGTAACTGTGATAACTTTTTTTAAAAATATATTCACGCCATCTTACTTTTGACTATTGAACTAAATTCTAGATATCAAGGAACAGTTACAACGAATTCGAATTATAAAAAAAAAGAAAGATTATAGATCATATTTGTAGTTTTCAGCATATATCATCAATAATGTTTCATCAAAATGTTGGTGTTATGGAAGGTTATTTAAGAGAAACATTTAATGCAACAGACGAAGAATTGACCTATCTTCAAGAAATATTCGGTCATCGAGATCAGAAATTGAAATCACTGAGTACTGGCCGAAGTCCATATGGATCTCCATCCGTAGTTATAGATGATTTTCTTTATCATGGTGATTTAGGACATGCATCAAATATAAAATTATTGAATCAACTCGGTATTCGTCACATAATTGATGTATGTGATTGTCAATTAGAGAAAGAAATATTAGAAAATTTTCATGTTTTGTGGATTAATTTATATGATGAACTTCGAGCAGATATAAAAAAGCACTTTGAAGAAACCAATGAATTTTTACGTGTTTGTAAAGAAAAGAATGAGAAAGTTTTAGTTCATTGCCAAATGGGAATATCACGTTCATCTTCAGTTGTTCTGGCTTATTTAATGAAGTAAAAACAATTGATTGATAATAATTCATTTATACGTTTTTTTTTTTGTTTTTTTTAAATTCAGATACCACCATGATTCACTGCTCAAAGCTTATGATTATTTACTTGAACGTCGTCGTATTGCTGCACCGAACATATCTTTCTTTTTACAATTAATTCGCTATGAAAAAGAATTACGTAAAACAAAAGAAATAGATGAAAGTAAACATAATGATGATCAACAAAATCCAATTGAAAAACTTGATGCAAATCAAGATCCAGCTCTATTGAATAACGAAATTGAAGATGAGAAAATGGAAAATTGGAATTAATTGTATTCTTGTTTTACGATGAAAGAAAATGTGGAATGATAATTGAAACATGTTCTATTTTATTATATTAATGCTCATGTAAATGGTGCTAAAAAAAAACAACACATATTTAGTTATTATTTAATCACTGAGTAATGATTATTTTTTTTTTGTTGGAATCATGCATCTTTTATGTATAAATTTATAAACAGAAAAAACAAAATTGTAGCATTATTTACATAAATGATTATGTCCTAATATTATCAAATAAGCAAATTTATTCAAATAATCTTCTCAAATACATTTGTTTTAAATTGTTATTGACAACACAACAAATAGTGATTCATATTTATTTTGTCCTATTGTGATCTATTTTTGAATATTTAAATTGATTGTAAAATATATTAAGAGCTTGGAAGTACAGTTAACTATGTCAATAAATATAGTTTTGCATTTGATAGATAATTATAGATCGGTTGTCAATAAATAGTAAATTTTCTACAGAAATTCCGAAAGTTTCATATACATATAAAGACAAAAATTACATGTTAGAAGTAATCATATTCTTTGAAAAGCAATCATTTTGTTCTATTTTATATCAATTTTAAATATTGTTCAAGCTTGTATTTTCTAATAACAATTCTATAAAAATAGATCTCACTATTCGTACATCGGATTCAACTTTCTCTATTTCTATAAACATGAATTATTTCCAGTTTTCTTCTATGTAGTCTGATCAGATTTTTTAAATTAGCATTTTCTTTATTTTTTTTTGAATTGAACATCATTTAGTTGCAATGCATCATATCAAAAATCGATATGTGAAACAATGATTGTACTATCAAAATAACTATCTCTCAATAAATCATTTTCATATTCATCCATTTTTTTCATATGATACATAAATGTACTTTTTTGTTCTTCTTCTTTTTTTTGTTTTCAATATACTCGACGAGAAAATGATAAAGGAACACGAAACACAATAAAAAGAGCGATAAACATAGTTAATATCAATAAGATAATGCGAATAAAATAAGAACCTACATTAATTATGATATGTATGAGAATGATCATGAGATACTTCAGTTAAAATCGAAAGACAATAAATGGAAAAACTAACAATGGAAAAGAAAATAGTAAGCAATAAGGAAAAACTAAAAAATGCAAGAATGTAATGTGAAAAAAAAAGGGATACAAGATCTCTTTGTTTAACGAGAGATTTAATTATCAATAAAAGGCATACATATTAAAGTAAATATAAAATGGCGATAGGAATGTCACTAAATACCTTACATAGACAACATTAAATAACTTTTATTTTGCAATATTTCAAAGATTTAACTTTTACATTGCTTCTGGTAATACATATGATATATCATCCCATGGATGACGATAAAGACCTTGTCGTAGACGTTTTTGATCAAGAAAATGACCTTAAATATATCGAAATACATTGTTTTAAAGATGTTTTACTATAAATCATTACTAACCGATAAATCCAATACTTCGTCCAAGAACAAAAAGTCCATTAAGTGCGCCATTCTCAATAAATTCACTTGCTTCTTCAAGTGTAAAACAGCCACAATTGCGCAAAAGATCCACCATAGCAACACCAATACAACCATCAACGTTTAAAATTAAATTAGGTTTCTGAAAATAAAATAAAATAATTTTTCAATTTATGAACATCAAATATGATGTAATTTAAACTAGTCTCATCTAACTTGAAAATGCCATCGATCTCTTTCACGCACATAGCATTGATCTTGTACACAATCTTTTTAAAACTCATTTGACAAATATTCACAAGTAGACTTATAATAATCTCAGAAAAATAATATTTATGAGATGCACTAATTTGACTCTGAATCAATTCTGTATTATAAGAAACATTAAACTCGATCTATCATGCTTTACATTTTAATTCAATAGAAGATTATCTTGAAAATTTTGCCGTATAATATTACCTTGCTAACAGTAATTTTTTCTACTTCAAGTGCATAATCAAGTAATGGTGTTGCTGGAAAGTGTTGTTTAGCATATTGTTTAAGAAGAACCACACGCATATCGGGATTGTTTAACTAAAATTCAAACAAAAGAATAATTTCTCTTGTATCTCAGAAAATTTTTTTATACCGATTTAACACGATGTCCAATACCCATAATAAGATTTCCTTCTTTACGCATTTTATTAACAAAATCAGCTGGATGTAAACCAGTATCAAATGCTTCACTAAATTGTTTAGCAGCATTATCAAGTGCTCCACCAAAACGATCACCCTACATAGTTATATTAAGTAAAACAAAAAAAATTCTTATCCTTTATATCTTACGATTGTTAATAAACCAGAAGCTAAACATGAAACAAGATCTTTACCAGCACGTGCACATACTATTGTATTATGTGCACCACTAACTGCTGGTCCATGATCAGCTGTTACCATAAGTGTCATTTCAAGAAATTCAGTAGCATACTTAGGTAAACTAAAAAAAAAGCGTAAATGGAATATTAGAAAAAAAAAAAACTAATATTAAAAGAAAAAATAAAACAAACCGTTTTCGAAACCAAAGTAAACTAAGTACACCACCGATACCCATATCTTCTTTAATAACATCAGTTATTGGCATACCAGCATATAATAATTCTTGACCACGATCATCAACAATACTTGTCATAAAACTAGCTGGTTTACGTATTAAACCAAGTTCCTAAGAAAATAAATTTAAATAAAAAAATTTTTGATTAATAAATTTTATCGTACACGAGCCCAATCATAATCCATTGGTACGGAAGGTGGTAATACATCTGGTTTAGGTGTTAATTGATCAGATTGTACAAGTTTTTCAAATACCGAACTAAAAAATTAAATATAACTTTCGTTGTTTTCTTAATTAAATTATATGTATTCTTTTATTTACTGAATTAAATCACCAAGTTCATCGAAACTATTCGGTACATAAGCACCTGCTTCTCGTAAGGCTTTATTTTTTGCAATTGCTGTTTCACGATCATTATCAGCGTGTGAACCAGCATGACCAAATTGAACTTCAGATGTAAACATTGATGCACATGTACCAATACACCAAGCAATTAATGGTTTTGTAATACGTTTAGATTTAATAGCTTCACATATATGATATTCTTCAATACCACCAACCTATTTATATATTTTAATTTAGAAAATTTGCATACTAAAAAGTGAACAGACATACTTCACCAAGAAGAACAATTATTTTAGCTTCTGGATCATCTTCATAACGATAAATATGATCTGTAAATGTTGTACCAGGATAGCTAAAATAAAACGTAGAAATTATTTATTATTCAAGGAAGCTGAAGTAAGAATAATTATGTTTTTCTTTATGATAAGGTAGCTTATATTAGAACTAACTATGGACAACAAAAAAGTTTTTTAAATTACCGATCTCCACCAATTGCAATGCCTTCATAAACACCATCGGAATTACGACAAATAATATTATTTAATTCATTTGACATGCCACCTGATCGAGATACGTATGCAACACTAGAATAAATAAATTCGTTATTTTTTTATATTCTAAAGAAACTTAAGTATTATGACGTACCTGCCCGGTCGATAAAGTTTTGACATAAGAATATTATCGAGCATACCACCTGTATGTCCAATTTTGAAACAACCAGCTTTTAAGCCACCCACCTGAGTAATAAAAAAAACAGCCAGTCTACAAAACTAAACTTCAAACAAGTTCACATACTGTTGCTGGTCCAATAAGACAAACGCCTCTTTTATTTGCTACTCTTATCATACTTCGTGTTAATTGTTCTGGAATACCTTCAGCTATAATTGCAATTGATCGAATCTATGTATTTAAACAAAAAAAAAGCCATAATCCAGTTACATTTTCTCTTATAAGCCATTTATTTAATATACTTGTGGATATTTCAATGTCTCCATTGTACTTTCGTATGCAGAACGTAATGATGCAAAATTAATAAGTACATCAGCTTCTGCATGTCGTTTCATGCAATCAGCCATATTTTTATAGCATGGCAAAAGAATTTCTTCATGACCCCAATAAAATTTTTGTTTATGATCACCAGTAAATGGATAAATCATCGCAACAACCGATGGTTGTGTACGACGGCATACATGATCAAAATCAAGCATACCTTGTACAGCCTAAAAACAACAGAATTTAACTAAAATTGTACTTATTTTAAAATGACTTACTTTTGTTTGCATGCCCCAAACAATAGCTTTCGTTTTATTTGAAAAGAGTGGATGATTCAAATTATTTTTACTTTCAGTACCGTTAACTTCTGCTGTTGTACTTGATGAATTGTTAGATCCAGCTTGTGCTTCGCTTTTCTGCAAAAGAATAATAATATTGAAAGAAATTGATTTGAGGATAGAGTAAAAGCAGCATATAGAAAAAAACAACAAAGCATACCAACACGGGTTGAATACCAAGGCTGCTAGAATTAGCACGAGTTTCGCGTGGTTCTTCAAGATTCGTTTTACGTTGCTAGATCAAATGTATAATAGACAAGACATATAAACATACAATAACAATAAGCGGAAAACATATAAAAAATGAGTATGCATAGTTATTTTTTGTTTCGTATCGCTAATATTAACAAATGTTTCTTTTTCACGCATTCTCACTATATTGACATCAAGCAGAGAAGTGTCAGAAGGTATTTTGTTTTTTCAACAACATCGTACAAAAGCAAACTATGAATTATGAGTTATATGTTTTACTATATCCTTACATTGCTACCAGTTGGAAGTAAGAAATTTGCTGTTGTTAATTCTGCTTGTTCTGGTAAAGCAATAGGGCGTTTTCCTGAATAAATAAAAAAACAGAATTATAGTAGAAAGATGAGTGTATATAATAAATAATAATACAAAACACAAACATACCAAGTGCCATCCCAACAATAGCTGTCATATGTGTTTCAGCTCCAAATACATGTACAGGAATGCCTAATGTTGCTCCTACTTCACGCATAACACGTAATCCTTCTTGATAATTAGGACCAGCACGACGAACAAAAATTGATACTTTATGTTCAATTAATTGTTCACGATATTCTCTTAATGCTTTTACAATACCCTAGAATAAATAATATTTGATTTTTTTTTCATTTGGAAAACTTATTAAAATCTTCTTAATAAAAAAATATAAATAACCTTAAATGTTGCTGCTACATTTGTAAAATTTGCAATACCACCACCAATAATTAAAATTTTTCCATCAGGATTTTTTTCTTTAACAATTAATGATAAAATTGTTTTAGCATATTCATATGTTTGTTGTTCGCTTGGTGCACCAGAATATTCACCATAATTAGCTAATTCAGATGCAAAACCCATATCGCAAATAGTGTCACTATAAATTAAAATAATCAATATATTATCAATTATTATTTAGAAATAAATTATAAACCTATAAATAACTGATGCACCACCACCAGCTACCATTGTCCATACACGACCTTTTGGATTAAGAACAGTTAATTTTAATGATGCTCCAGATTTAGCATCAAGTTCAGCAATATAAGCTTCCTAATTTACAAAAAGAAAAATTTTGTAAATTAAATTAATCGTAAATTTATATTTACTTCTGGATAAGCATCACGACCAAATGGTGGTGGAAATTCAACATTACCCCATTTTGAAGCACATAAATATTCAGCGGTTTGATCAAGACGACTAGCTAAATCAAGTATATGCACAGCTTTTGTTGTAACAACTAATGGATTAATTTCTAAATAAGTAAAATGTAATTCCATGTAGACTTGAAATAATTTTGTAATAAATGCTGATAAATGTCTAAATTATTAATTAAATTAAAGATTTATTTTTTTTTCTAAAAAATAATATTAAAATTTATTTTACGTACGGTCGTCGATCAATAGGTACATTTTTTAATAAAGCTTCTTCCATTTTTGTTACATCAAATGAATCATCAATAATAATTGAATATTTTAATGCTTTTGAATCGACATCACCAACATCAATACCACCTTCATGATGAAAAAGTATTATTTCACCATCACGATTTGAATAAATACAAATATACATTTCATCGGCTTTCTTATGTTCAAGATAAGGTTCAATAATAAAATGTTTTAATTTTCCTGTTATATGACCAATCTTCGAATAAAAAAAAAATTTAAGCTAAAAATATACTATCTCTCAATAGTTCGAACCGAAATTTCTTTGCCAAGTGTTTCTACTATAAAATCTTTAGCTCCTTGAAGAGTAACATCGCCTTTAATAAGACCAAGTTTACCACGTCGTTTTATTAATTGATCAGGTTTAACGACTAAATGCTAGAAAGTAAAAAGTTATTCAAACTAAATAATAAATATTAAGTTTAGAATTACAAACCTCATTTTCTAACCAACAATTCTTTTCGATAAGTTCATTCCAATTGGTATCTGCATCGATGTTAACACAACGACATTCAGCTGCTGTTGAACCGAGATACTTATTTAAAAGTTTTTTGCCTGTTGCTTCATAGATAGCTTTGGTTGACATGATTAAAATTGTTCTAAAAACAAAAAAAAAAGAATGAAGAATGAATCTTGGCTATGGCCTTGTCTTCAGTAGAAAATTTAACGGTGAATTAACCAAGTTGATTGGTGTTTTCACAGAGCTATATCAATCAGAACCGTTTTATTCAATTTTAATATGTGTAGTATTATAAGTTCTATGTAGAACAAAACGAAGCAACTAAATAATGTCAACGCCTTTTATTTAGGCCACATTTAACGCATACTGGTAAACAATTGACTAACGACGAGAAAGCAAGAACTATAATAAATATGTTCTTTTTCTAGAAGCAACATATCAACAACTTATGACATCTTTAGGTGGACTGTTGGAAGAACGAAAATACAGCAGTAGTTGTTCAAAACAAAAACTGAGCTACTCATTGTAAAAAAATAAAATAAAATTAGAAACCTATTAGATATAGTTTAAACAAATATGTGATCGATGATATATTCATATAATGTCTTTTCGTTGATTACTCTCAGTAGTTGATCAAACCTAATCAATACTTTTGATTGTCCACTATGATAAATAACTTAATTTCAAGTAAAATACTCTTCTCTCTTCATTCATTTTGTCAAAATACATCGAGCACTATGACATATAAATTTGCAGTGCTCACCAACACTTTCCTATCAACACTTGATCAAATACAAAAGCTTGTAAAATACGTGTACATGCATGAGTGGTTATGATATCGCCTGCATGGAAAAGCATCATAATGTAACTTATATACATATTTACATGCATGAATACTTATGACATGGCGCATGCATCGAAACGCGTTACAGTATAAACTATTTGTATTTACATGCATGAAATTTTGCGTATGTACACACTTAATATTGTTGCTGCATGCAAGGACATATAAATGCTTTTTTAGATAGCCCACGCATGTATATGTAAGACAATTTTGAAAATATTAAAAAACAAGGCATATATAGTAAACATACATACTTCACTATATAAAACGAACTTTTTTCAATATTCAACCATCTGCTTATATTAGATGGTGCAATCAAAACTGAAAAATATAATGATTATTTGATAACTATAACGTATGTGTGAACATGAATACTAATAACTATAGGTGAGTTCGAAATATTGAACAAGGTTCTTGAACCAATATAGTATGACAAAGATTTCATTTTAATGAAGCGTAAGTAAATGTACACCAAAGAAAAAAACTGAATTCTTGTATGGAGCAGCATGCATACTATGAAATACCAGAAATGGACATACCAATCCAGAATCACTTTGATAATACTTGAGGCAACCCAAAAGTAGCGACAGAGATATCTTATTTGCGAATAGAATGCTTGATGAAACTTTCTTATTATATACAGTAATAATAAAAACAATGCTCTATTTTTCTGTGATATTTCATCGCTCTTTAATTAATATTATAATAACAAAAGTGCAATAAAAGTTGATTGTTATGATCATAGTAGAGAAAATACTGATTAGAACCGATTAAAATTTGAAAATCCTAAGGACATAATCAAAACCTGAAACCGATTATCCTGCAATAAAACAGAAACTATAATTCATAAAAATCAGAACTTTTTCAAAAATTTTAATCAAGTTTTAACTGATGATAAACTGATTATGAACAATTATAATTTGATAATAATTTTGATAAAAAAAGACTCGAATTTTAATCGGTTTTAATTTTGATTTCATTATGAAATAATCGGATTAAGGACTCAGTTTAAAATTGGTTATAAACTAAACATAACTAATGAAAAAATTTTATCTAAGCCATCGACACTGTCGCTCAAACAAGTGCACACACACTTGTTATAGCATTGTAATACATTGCATACGTTTCAAAGGTCGGTTTGGTGCTATAGTTACCAATTGTTGAAAAGAAAAATTTTTAAAAAAAAAGGAATTAAAAAGCCAAGTTTCTAAGGTAAATCTTAACAAAAACACATTTAATAATCATTCTGATTGAAAATAAAACAATCAATTAAAATCGATCGGCAACTTCTAAATCAAATTTGATGAGATTGAGATTTTAATTGTTTTTCAAAACTATAATTGATTTCTGACACAAACATCATTGAAAAGCAGTTAATCGATTATTATAATCAAAAGTCATCTTCATTTCTACAGAGATATTTCTTACTAGGCGGTAGTTCATCTACGTAATATCCATTTTCTTATGAGAAATAAAAAATATTTTTAAGGACAATAATGCTATACCAACTTCAGTAAAAATGGTTTATTCTTCTCTAAATAATCAAAGAAGCTAATGCTTACATTCGAGTTTGAACGAAAAAAATTAATAATAGTTTTTCTTAAGAAATCGTTCAACTATTGGTAACTTTATATGAAAAAATGAGAAAGAGTCAGTCAGCTACCGACCATTAAATTTTTTTCTTGAAAACTATTTTAACTAGTACAGTGTCTAAGGTTTTTCAAAAACTTTAAAAACAATGAGATGCCATCTATACCGTGGAAATAATTTTTTTTATTGGAATAAGTTTTATTAATAATTCGCCAGAAAATTCATTTACAAAACAACAATCAACCTAATTGTCATTAGACAGCAGCTGTCGTCATATTTACCGCCATTGTTCTCGATCGAGAGTGATTTTCAATAAAAAACAATGCGGAAAATGTTGCAAATTCAATAAAGTCTGATAGTCATTGAAAAACGATAACGATAATGAAAAGTAGAGAGTGATGTGAATGAATAAATATAATAATAGACAATTAGAACACCAATATTGACCAACAACCACGTTGAAAAAAGATAAATTCTTCGATAACTTGTCAGCAGTATTAATAGCAATGTCACGTCCTACGATCATTATGAATAACAAACGTAGTGTTGACAAGACAAATTATTGTTGCATTTTATTATTGTCATCACCTAGTATGACCATAATAATAAGTGAAAATATATAAAGAAGACAGAAAATCATGGTGAACAACCATTAAATTTCGAACGAAGAGTATAAATGTTTTACTTTCTTGATAATATCTTCGACTGAAATGCCAAGAAAAGTATAAGAAGAGCTTGATCTTTGAGAAAATACCAAATTTGTCAGTGATTATCATCTACAATTGTATGTAATACTTCAAAAAGAAAAAAAAAGGCGAAATCACTTAAAATCATCGGATATAAATTAAGCATTTTTGTCTGTCATATATCATGCTTCTTTTCATAGAAGAAAATCAAAAGAAAAATTTTGCATCTCTTCGACTCACACTCTTTCTCGAATGAAAAATGTTCTCACTACTCTTACCTCTATATCATGATGGTACGTTAAATCGTCCAAGGTGGACAAATCCATATAAAAGGACATATAGGGTTTGCTGTTGTTATAAGCATATACACTGAAAAGAAATAATAGGTTGTAACTTAAAAAGTGGTTCATTCGTTCTTCATTTTGAGCATTTTCAAGAAATAAAACTCATCCTTTAGTAAACAGTGACTAACATATGATAATGAACAATAATGTTTAATTGTGGGACGGAAACAAGCATACCAAAAACAGCCACCATCATTTTGGAAATATACATTTGATACCAACATAAATAATTTAATTGTAAACAGAAGAAATGTTATCCATGCGTGTGATCATGAACGAGAAAAATGAACAAGACACACACAAGATGTTGAACAATAAGAAATGGGATAATAATTTCAATTTTTATGATCGGCAACTGCATGTTTATGAGGTGGAAGTATTTAAAGTAAAATATCTGTCAACACATTGAGGATGAAAAATCGCAAGATCATCATCTTAACATTCAAAAAAAAAAGATTTCATATGATAGATGTAAGACGATCGTGAATGTTCAATATTGAGCTTAGACAGCAAGTTAAAAACAAATTTAAATTCTCAGTTTATATTTTTAGTATAAATGAAAAGAAAAGTTTTTGTATCATGTCGGTGATAAACAAGAGTTATTCTTTATTCAAAAAGATGCTTTAGTATTATATTGGTCATAAAAGTACTGCGTATATATGATTATAACATGTTACGTTTATCATTCATAAGTCAATTGTAAAAATGAACTACTACAAGACGAAACCGATTACAATTATAGATAAAATCACAATTATATCTGTAATTGTTATACTTCAAATAGAAGGTTATTGAGGTGAGCATTTATATGTTTCGTTTATGCGTTTATGATGAAAAATTAATCAACATAGTCTCTTGGTACATACAATCATTGCTTGTATTCATACAAGTGTATCATACGGAAAGTAAGATTCATTTATAGATCGTCATGTTTAAAATGATATAAATGAGTTTATTATCTAACTGTATTAATCTCTGTTTTTATTTAACAAAAAAAGAATCGTAATTGTTCTCCATAGCTTTGCGAATTTATTTTGAAATATTTGATCAGTCTAAGTCAACGGATGTAGTTTTTCATATTTTGGCCATAAATGTGCGATAGTCTCACCAAGATACGGCTATACTGCGGCGTCAGATATTACTGTCAGAATACGATCTGTTTTCACGTCGTAAATTATCCGTAAGCTTCTGCATCGTGCCATCGAGGAGGTCGTCTCTAAAAAGTTTGGTAATAATAATTTCAACATCTATCAACAAGTTTTTATATGTGTACATGAGTGCTAAAATGTTTAATCTATTTTAGGACATCGTTGACTGCGAATAGTTTTTGATGATTTTCAATACAGAAAGAAAGATTCTTCGACCGTCGCTATACTTACAAGTACTGCCGAAAATATTTGTAATAGAGTTTTAATATTATGATAAAAACTTTCATTAACCTGATTGAAAGATTCAATAGTTGTATTAAATGCAAGAATTTTTTGCTGCAGTCAATGTCCTTAATAATGACGGGAGAATTTTCACTTATCTTGTTTTGACTCAGCTCATGGTCGTTTTTCATTAGCTTGAAAATAGTTTTATGTATTGATAATCCTTGGATGTTACTCTTTTGAGTGGTATAACTATGACATTTCGTTGTCATACACTAGCAGAGAAATTAGCAGTCTAGCGCTTTCTTTATCTGTTAGAGAGAAAAACAGCTCACGATCCTCCTCGATATCACATCACTGAACAAGACATGACTAATTGTACATGATTACAGTTTAGTTTAATTAACAGAGCCTACGACAAATAGTCGCAGTGCGGGCGGGAAACTACAATCGTCAAAAAGAATTTTCCTAGTGTATTACAGAGAAAAAATTCATGGAAATAAAGAAAGTAACTAATAATTTATTCCAAGATAACGGACAATAGATTTGAGTATAGATACGAATGTTTGGCAAATCCTTCTTGTTATGTAAGAAGCGTTATAGGAGATAAAGTAGTCGTTGGTTAGAAATCTACCGTAATCTATCGAGTTATAGTTGATCCTGAAGCTTTCACCTATTGAAGTTTTTTGTTATTTCAAAACAGGTATTGTTTTTAGTATTTTTGTCACATTTTCATCAATCGAAAATGTGAATGTTGACATTCAGCATTGTTTGCCGCAAAGACACTCTAATTATTCATTCCACAAAGTACATCTTCATTTTTTACATGCCGCCCTCATCTTTAGGCTGTGCTATGTACGATTATACCACATGTGTATAAATCAAAATTTATGGTACGTCAAAAGAGCCATGCTTTGATCCCACATACGATCAATGCTATATTGTGACTAATTGTCGTTCAACATATCGTTAAACCATATATTTTTATAACCATACAACTTGATTTCTTATTTCTCGTTAAGAACAATTTTGAGATTTTCACTTTTCTTAAAATAAAAACTTTTTTTTACTAGGAAAATTTCCATGGGTAAAATGTTCTATCTAATTTATTTATTCATGGTTATTCAAGTATTAATGTTAAAATTAAGATTATGGATAAAACTTTTGCTTTCGATAATATCTTGTTCATCATGACATGTTGGAAGAATATTTGTTGTTGTTTGAGAATGAAAATCCAAATCAAGTATTTGTTCAATAGCTGTTGTCGATGATGATTGTTTTCTTTCTGTTGAACGAGATAATCTATTTTTAGAAATAATTATTTTCTTATTAAATGTCATTAATCTTTCATTGACTTCTTCACGTCGTTTATCAATCGGTTTAGGAATCAGTGTTGCTCTTGAAAATTCTTTTCTTGCTTTTAAAACAGGAGAAGAAAGATTAACAGATGGCTCAATTTTTTCATCTTTGATATTTATTGAATGATAAATATCATTATTATCGTCAAATGTTTGTGTTGATAATGATGATGTTTGTTGTTCATGATTGATATCAATTGGTAATGATGATGATGATGGTGTGATTGGTACTATAGGTAAAATCAAATCTTGAACATTTGATGAATGATTAACAAGCATTTGTTGTTTTTGTTGTTGACGTTCTTTTGCTCGAAGACTAATAATAAAAAAAACAAAAATTAAAAAAAGAACACTTTTACTGTAAAACTCGTCAAATAGATTTTATTATATTACCGCATATTTTTTTTACGAATTAATCGTCGTAAATTTTTTTCCTCATCATTAAGCTGTTCAATTTGTCTACCAATATCATCAATTTGTTTTTTAAGTCCATTATTATCTATAGATGATGACAATGATAAATCACTTGTATTTTGTTTAAGTTGTTGTAATAATTTATTTTGTTCACATCGAAGTGCTTCGACTTGAATAGGAATTTGTTCAACTTTTGTCTTTAGCAAAAAAAAAAACTAAAAATTTAATGATATTATAATAATGAAATAAATTTACTTCTCGATTATGCCACATTAATCGAAATGCATCAGAATCTCGTTGTCGAACATGAGATTTTGTTATAGGTACAGTTACTTTTATTTGTTTTGCTGGTGTTATATCGCATGTTAACATAGTTAATGGTCTATAGAAAATAAAAATCATATTTTTTTTTGTATTCAAAGACAAAACATGATTGTAATACCGTTTTTGAATATTTGCAGTTGAAATTCCAATATTTTGAAGAACACGACGAGCAAGATGTAAAAGTTCATCTCGACGAGTTAAAAATTCTTAATTTATAAATTATATCGAAGGATTTATTTAATTATGAAAATATAATTTAAAACCTGGTCTATGAAAACAAATAGCAGCTGCAGCTTCATTGATAAGAATCTAAATTTTATTATTAAAATAAAATTCATAAAAACTTAATTTTCTTACTTCATGTAAACTTAACACTTGATTTGATGTTTTGGAATCAAATCGATTATCTAAAATAAAGATAGAATTTCTAGAAAATTTCTTATGCATAATATGAATTAATCACAGATAGCTGAATATTTTCGAATACGTTGCCAACGATCTTCAAAATCTCTTGGCAAATTTATTGTAGCCTATTGATATAAATAGCTAAATATCAATATATATTTTTAAGATAAAAAAAAACAAAACATACAAATAAATCTTTTGATATATTATTTCGACCATTTAGTTTTTTTATTGTTGTTACTGGTAATATATTAGCTAATCGTTCTGCTTCATCTGCAATCATTTTACGTTGATTATCATCAAGTAGTTGATGCGTATTATTATTATTATTTTTAGAATGATCTATTTTCTAAATTAATTGCAAATTTATTTCTTTTAGTTAAATCTATTTGTAACTGAATAAAAAAAAAGCTTTAAAAAACTAACATTTAGACACCAATTAGAAGAAATTTGATTGATAAGTTTTGGTGAATTATTCGCTGGAGTTGAATGAATAACAGATGAAAATATATTTCGATCAGATAATGTTTCATCGGTCGATAAACGATGAAGAGAAGGAACAGTTGAATATGAATTATTTATAAATGTATGTTCATTATCAATATTATTCATTGATTGTCGATAATCAGCTAAAGCTTTTTTAAATCGTTTAACATGTAATGGTTTTGATACCATTCCAACGAGAGTAATAATTTCTTGAAAATCATCATTTTGTGCTTCAGCAAGTTGTTTTAAATCATCACCGCCTAGACATAGATATATGATACAAGATGATTGCAAAGTTCGTCAGGATAAAACAAAAAAAATCTGAATAATTCTTGAATAGTTTAACTAATTTGCATGAGTTTTCTATAACTTAGTTTGACGGTTCTTCAATTTTTATTCAACATAGCTAAGATCCAATACGTATACCTATACAAATTAGGATCGAAACAATTTTATTGATGACTGAATTTGAATCATCTAAAATCATGAAATGAAACCATGCCGTTCGAATTTAGTATAGACATGGTGAATGAAGATATCTCTAAACGGTTTTTATAAAGCTGATATTTAAATAAACCAATCACATTCTAAACATTTTACAGTAATGATAGAAGAAAAATTCGATACAGTTCATGTCACTAATGTTCGCGCCAAAATTAAAAAAGAATGGATGTAACCATGATAATTCAACAACGTAAACAGTTAGTGACCTGTAGTTTTCAACCATCTAAAGAGAAGACCTCCGGACACCTTTTTGTCTAATACTATATAAGACAAAATTATTTTCGAATTCATCATCTTCGCAATAAATTGAAAAAATGCATGAAAATAATGATGTTCCCTTTCTCGATGTAATTTTCCTTTTGACATGTACTTATTATAGAAAGACTTCAATTCTATCATTCAAGGCATTATTTCGAGTGATTATTGTCTTATATCTTAATGTTGAGCAAACGAAACCATATATGGTTAATCGGTTCATTCTTTTGATTTAACTAATTTTCTGACTTTTATCGAAGTTTCCTGGAAACGAAAAACCATTTCCATGTATTTTTTTGAATTTTGTGTGAAGATGATGAATTTTAAACTAATTTTGTTTTATACAGTATCAGATAATAAGGCGTTCAAAGTTCTCTTCATTGAGTTATTGAGCTTACACTCATACCTACATCCTATATGACTTTAATACGAAAAGTTCCGTCCTAATTCGGTAGGTCATTGTTTATAATAATGAGCAAATTTGTACAATAGACTGAATACTTGATCCTGGCTCATTTCACAAACATCCTTAATCTCATTGACTATTCGTCAGTACTTGCTCTAAGATCTTTAAGAACGTAATTGATTTCCAACAGTAATTGTTTTATACAAAATTGTTGCAATATGATTCTAATATACGATTCATTTGGCGTCTTTTTATAGGATTCTACATATAACAGTTGACACGAGATCTAACCATCAGTAAAACTATCTTAATTCTGGCTTCTGTACATACAGACATTTTATACGAAACCTTAAATGAATATGTGATCAAACTGTAAAAATAAATATTTCAATCTCTTGAATTATTGATGAGCTTTTCAGGTTTTTATTTTCCATTTGCGTTTTTTTTTGATATCCTGTCTATATATATATTACCATACCTTGTTCGATAAAAGCAGAATAATATTGTAAAAGATTAGCTTGTTCAAGAAATTTGTATAATGCATCTTCTAAATGATTTTTTGGCAAAGAAATTAATGTATTTTCTGTCCATCGAAATGTATCAGATTCTATTGATGAATGTTGAAAAGTGTCCTCTTACAAAAAGAAAACACTTTATAAAATATTTTTATAATAATTTTATTAAATTTTAAACATACGAATAGACTGTTGTTCTTTTATTATATTTTGATGATCGATTATAAATGATTGAGATGTTTGCATTGAATTATCAAGTGAAAGATTATTATCACTGATAATTTCATTTGTTTTTAATATATGTTTTTCTATGACTTTATTATTATTATTATCATCATCATCATCATCTTGTTGTAATTGTTCATTGTCCGAAGTTATTTTTTGTGTTATAAAAGTTTTATTTGCATTTTGTATTTGATGTAATTTATCAATTGTATTTAAAAGTCGTTTTGCTTTTGTATTTGTAATTGCTGGTAAAATTACTGATGAAGAAGATTTTGATGGTAAAATTAAAAGTGATGGTGATATTTCTGAAAGTGTATTTGATTTTATTGATCGATTAGTATTTGAATTAGTTGATGAATTTAATAAATGATTATTTAATATAGTCGAAGAAAGTATAGTTGAATTAGAATTAGTTTGAGTAAAAATTGATGGTATAGCAGTTGCTTTTAAATAACGTGTAAGACCAGTATGATTTGCAATATAATCATCTGGATGAAAATGTCGATAGCAAATTTTCGAATGTTTATTTATAGAAAGTGTTTGTGAACAATGATTAAATACAGTTTGTCGCCATAATTCAAATCGATGTTGATCAACAGGAAATGAATGAAAAAGAAGTCCTTTGGAAAAGAAAAGAATAGATTGTACTATGTGAACGCATTGACATGAGAAATACCTTTACGAATATTCCGTCGATTATGAAGTGGACAACTTATGATTGCACAATTGTGTACCATAATTGATAGATATGACTAAATGAATAAATGGCGCGTGAGAAATATATTCTATGTGTATGATTATAGTTTTCTATATTTCCTTAGCTGCAAATATTTTAACTCAAATTTAACTTTTATTTTCTATTTTTTACTTTTTAGCATCAATAATAATATTATTACCTGCAAATTTTACTCTAATAAATCAATCAAGAGTGATGACAATCGAATAAAATGATAATGGTACTGATCACTTTGCTATTGCTTTTAACTGTATGGTTTTTGTCATGTACATTTGTTTCATTAGATAAGGACTTGTGCCGGCGCCAATATCCGAGGAGTAATATTGTCGTTCTATGAATGATGAAAGGTGTAATTTGCTGCAATTGATTATAATTAGAGATTGTAGCTTACTTTTAATTTAAAATTATACATTTAATTGTTGATTATTATTGAAGTTTATCATATAACAAAAAAAAACATAGAACTCTACTCGTAGATATGAAACTAGATGAGATCGAAACTTAAAGTTATATTTATGAAATCATAAGAACGCAAATAGGAATCGATTGTTAACGACATCTTTTGAAATATGCTGAACATTGAATTACAATCATTTAAATAAATATATTTAAGTTTTGAATTTTGCTTTAAAAAAATTGTTTTTTAAACTATTTATATTAATATTTTTATTTTCATCGATAAAGTCAGAAAAAAAAAACCGAGATAGTGATCATTAAAATTTTAGGTAAACAAACAAATATAAGAAAGCATACTAATCAGTAGTCAGTCAATATATAATTTTTCAATTTGAAAATTTGCATTCAATGCCTCAAGTAGAAATATTTGTTGGAAATATTCATCGAGATATTTCAAAACATGATCTTGAAGAGTAATTATTTTGTCTGAAAAAAAAAACAAAAAAACATCTTTTTCTTTTCTTTTGTTTTCATTAAACATAGTATCTTTGAAAATTATGGACGTGTAGTTAGATGTGAACTCAAGCAAGGAGCATCGAGTAAATATTATTTATAAATCTTCTTTGATAAATAAAAAGTTTTTTTTTTTTTTGAACATAGATTTTGCTTCAAGTTATGGATTTCTTGAATTCGAAACAAGTTCCGATGCTGAAGTAATTATAATTCAATATTACTTAAAAAAAAAAAAAAAAAAAAACAAAAGAAATAATAAAGCTTTCAATTTACACATAACTACGACCTTTTTGTTTTCTAGGAGTGCATCATGTATTCCTAAAGTTTCTTTTCATACATATGCACGTCTTCGATTCATTAATATATATATGATGAACAACGTGTAACATGTTTCCGTATCAGATTGATTGAAGGTGGTGGTGCTATTTCATACGTCAGCAGTGCATTTTCCCATTTTCAGAGTTCTTTTCATATTGTTTAAATAGAAGGTATGTCGAGTTACGAGAGAAAAATTATAATTTGTATATCTTGTTTTTCTTTTTTTTATTTATTTCAAAGTTTCTGAACAACTTTAGGAGATTTTTATAATTAATTATTTTTATTAATATTTTTTTAGGCAGCTATTAAAGGAGAAAATGGACGTGAACATCAAGGAAAATCATTTATTGTTCAATGGGCAAGATCAACACGACGTGGACCATCAGTAAGAAAAATATTTGAAAGCAATATATATTTTTGATTTTATCTTTTTAAGAATGGTTATAGTGGTAATAATCGTAATAATTTGACATGTTATAATTGTTCACGTCCTGGTCATATATCTCGTAATTGTCGAGAAAATCGAGCTGATGGTGACAATCGTTATAATAATCGTCGAACTACAAATTACGATCGTCGAGGTGATCGTGGAGGATATCGACGACGTTCTCCGTAAGTCAATATTTTTTTTAATTTTACATTATTTTTTTATTCATTTATTTTATTTTTAATAGATCACGATCACGATCACGATCACATAGTCGATCATAATCCAAAAATAGAACAACAAAACGTCTAGTTTTTCCATGAACAATGTCAACAATAAAATCCCGAAAATTAAAAAAAAAATAAAAAATAAAAAAAAAGACAATTTTCCTATTCTCATGTAAAAGTGATCATTTCTTGTACGTGTTGTATCTTGAAATATATATCTATGATTGTTTTTTTTTCTTTATCGACATATGGATAATATCCAAAAGAAGAAGAGATAGAAAAAAAAAAATTGTGCAAATAAACAAAAAAAAAAATATATAATCTACATCATCAATCAATCGATATATTTATATCCAGATGTTCTTTTGGATCGATGATTTTTTTTTTATTATTTATAATAATCTTGAGGTAATCTAAAGTAAATCATCGAGATGATATTCCCATGATACTTGTTTGTTTTTTCTCTTATCTATCAAATAATAATAATAATTCAATTTTTCTCGTTTCAACAAACTATAATATGAAAGTAAGCGGATATAAGTAATCCGAAATTTTATTTCCTATTTCTCCTTTCAATAGATTTTAGCTAATCATTATCTATCGGGTAAATTGTTTTCACAAGAATGACTATTATTGGTAGATGCTGTTATAAATATAAATATAAATAAGTACTTTTTACATGCATACGAGAACACCTGTTCTACTTTTAATAGCTTGCTACGATGCACAATGCACACGTAAAAGACCTGCCGGGGAAATGCGCAACATATGCAGGAAAAAGAGAACAATATAGCTTATACTCTACCGTTAAAGAATGAATGAGTGGGAGAGAGCGCGAACGGACAAATGTCAACATATCAAATTCCTCGATCTTATTGGCGAACAACATCATTAAAGTAAAGAGCGTTGTTGATTAGTTGTAAAACTCATTCAAATATAGTAGCTATGAATTCTTTTATGACAAATTTCTATATGACGAAATATTTTTCAAAAAACAATATCTATATGCATCCTGTTAGTTATAGGCGATTTTTGGGGTTTGTTAATTTGTCGATTTCCGGTGCGCAAGATAGAGATGATGGCTAGAAACAAAAACATTTGTACAAGAACGAGTTTTGTTTTTTTTTTTCTCTATGACGATAACGATGACGATGTCGCCGACGACTTGGATCAATATTGAGAACAACAACAGTCAAAGCAACGGGACTATAGTGAAGCAGTAAAAAAAAAAGAAGAAGAGGAGACATCACGCAGATTAGATTCCATAGAGAGAAATTAATTTTTTATTTGTACTCTCTCTTTTTCTACTCTGCCTAGCTGTGATTGAGGCGTACAAACGACATGCGAGCACACATACACATATACGCGGAAAATCGCATTTTTTGATCTACGCTTCTCGCTTTCTTACTTTCTTTCTTGTTGATTTCCTATACTCGAACAGTATTAACTCATATGGGAACACTTGTTATTGGTATTAGCTATCCAACATAGGTCAAAACGAGATGTGTTTCTTCTTTCTTATAGGCAGTAACCAATCGTCACTATTTATAACAAAAATGTCTAACGATGAATTAATCATGATGACAACTTTATCATATTTGATTGTCAGTTTTATAATTCATGTTATATTTTTTATAACAACAATTTTTAATCATGAATGGAATATCGTAAATATATCACGAAACTTATTTTATCGATATTTCAAACAAACACCTACAAAAAAAATCAATACAGGTTAGTTTATTAACTATATACGTCTAGTTTTTGAAATAATATTATTAAATTAATTGACTGACAATTAAGAAATTAAGATTAAGTCAAAATATTGTAATATATTTATCCTTGTCTTTTTGCTATAGTAAATTCCCCGTCATTGAATATGCAACAAATTTGTTCAAATGTTATAGAAACTGAAACATCAACATCTTTTGTGACTAAAAACATCTCTTCTGTATCATCATGTTCACCATCATTATCATCAGATATTATTCTTGAATCTGAAACAATATTAAATCGAACAGTTCGTTCATTTGGTCTTCTTCTATGTACATTTTTATTACTAACTAATTGGCTACGTTTGGGCATATACTTATTTCCAAAATTCTATCCAAATATTATACAATATTCATCAAATTTATGTTTTATACAAAGTTTTTCTCTTCATGTTTTAACATTATTTCATTTAAATTTAACCATTGGTATACGTCTTCTATGGCATTATTGTTTTATATTCAATAAATATTGGCAAACAATAACATATCGTCGTGTATTAATACTTTTTCTATGTATTTTCATTGGTTCATGTATATTTACATGGCCAAGTATAAGTGATGAATGGGCATCAATTATATTTGATCAAATATTAAATATATGTATTGTTAATTATAGATTCCGTGTCTCATATACATTTTTTGTTTTATCATTTACTTGTATAATTCCATATTTACTATTAATCATATCACATAATCGACAAATGAAATCTATGAAACATCGAATGTTAAAATATTTTTCAACATTTAAAATTAATCAACATAAACAAAAATTGAATATAATTCGACGAAAAAGACACTTTCAATATGCTTCATATATCATTCTCATCTGGTCATTTATTAATATTCTACTTTTAATATGCATACATATACCAATAGAACATGGAATAATAATAAAATCTATAATATATTATGTACAAATAAGTGCGTTTCTTATTGATCCAATTTTGTATATATTTATTTTTCGTTCTCTATCCATTATTACTTTATTACGACCGACTGATGAATTTGAGTTTTGAAAAATGTTAATAATTTTTCAATTAATAAATAAAAACATGTTTGATGTCATTAATTAATTCGATTGATATGTTGCATTAAAAGATAGAATATTATGACAAAGATGGCATTTTTTCTATATTAAGAATATAGCTCCTGTGGATTGTTTGCATTAACCATGATCTGTTGTTTTTGCTCTATTCCCGGAGCACTAGTCAAAATACATGAAATAGAATACAAAGAATTTGAAATTGATCAAAAGCTAACATTGATTTTTCCTGTTTTTTCCAACAAATAGGCATTGATTTTAAAATCTATGTTTTGCATTAGACAAACCTTAAGAATAGATCCGCTAAAAGCATTTTAACACTGATTATAATTGGTGTCAAAAAAATCGCTAGGAGTCGTTGTTGAAAATAGGAATAAATCAATACCTTGAATTTCTAATCATAATTCAAAGCTGCCGAATTTCTAGCGATTCGTGATACCAGTTATGTTCAGTTTTGAATGCTCTTTCCGAATCTATTCTTAAGATCTACCTAAGGCAAAATACAGTTTCTAAAAATCGATTGGGATTAATGAAAAAAAAAGCAAAATAAATGTGGATCTTGAATCAATATCAAAACCTTTGTATTCTATTTCATATATTTTGATTACAGTTTAGGATAGAGGAATAACAACAGATCATGATCGATATAAACATTCCACAGAAACTAACAGAAAGAAAAAACGCCATCTTTGACATCATATTTTAGGAATTGGTGAATCCCTAATTACATGTAGGTTTTTGCTCAGACGATAGGACATGTGTAGATTTGTTGATGAAGACTTTCTCTATCCAATGGTGTATATACTATCGAATTCTGTTGTATACCACGAGAAGAAAATAGAATTGAAGAAATTATCGATTTCACATTTTTTTAAAGATCATCTCATGTTAGAAATTAATCCAATAGTGTCTATATTGTTTGATAGTCCACATTATCTACTTGCATAATTTGTATAACTTTGCTTGATATTTCGGTTCTAATGTGACTAATAAAAGTTTGAAAAACAATATTGGACATGTTCATCATAATGCTACTTGAGATAGTATTTATAGTTTCATGTTAGACAATCTAACGTATGGTTTCTATACACAGAATTGTAGAGATTATTTTGCTCTTAAAAAATGATAAGTACATTAGTCCTATGTTCCTTTATTTGTTGATACTTTACTTAGACATTATTATGTAAAATTGCGTATGTTATCTATAGCTGCTATCTATTAGAGCTATTTTATTACTATTTCTGGAAGAAATCGTATGCAGACTTTGACGATCACACAAACAGAAAGTCTTCCAAAAAAAAGAGAATCGCTAAAATCAACAGATACAATCAATCATTGCTAATACTAAACAGTTTTCAGCTTTGTTTTCAAGAGTAGATTGGTTTTTATTAGCATCTTTATTAATAATATTGTTTCCTGATTTCGTTCCATCCCTAAACAATTCATTTATTGAATCTTCATCGGTTATTTCATAAGAGCAAAGAAATCTTGACAATTTTGTATATTGCAAAAAATAAATTTCAGACAGTCAAACATGAAATTATAAATACTATTTCAAATACCATTATGAAAAATATGTGCAATTTTTTTCAAATTTTCTTAGTCACATTAAAACTTGAACATCCAATATACTAATATAGATTATGCAAGTAGATAGTATGCACGATCGAAGAAAATAGATATCATTGAATTAGATTTTAGTACAGAAGAATCTTCTTAAAAAAATGTTAAATCCATAGTTTTTTCAATTCAATTTTCATTCATGACATGCAACAGATTTTGATAGTATATATATTGTTAAATAGAGGAAATTTACTTCTAGAAACCTATTACTATTCTGTTCTTTCGTTAAAGTCGTATAACTGGCTTTCGCTAAACTGACGTTGAATATACAGGTTTATTCAATGGAAAAAAAGTTTTTGAATTAATAATATTATGTCACATTATCTTGTTTTTTTTTCTCTCATTTCAATAAAAAATAAAATAAAAAGAATACTTATGATAATAAAAAATAATCATTTAGTTCTACTCGTTCAAGTGAATTCTAGTGAACGAATTAATATTCTCTTACGCAAATTTCATTTATCGATTTATCACATAAAATAATAGGAATTTATTTTTTTGTTTTGTGCGGTGTCAAGCCACTAGATGTGCTACTACGTCGTCGATGAATAACTTTCTGTGATACACCAGTTCGAAAAGGTGATGGTGCATGATGATGGCTACTATCACGTCCATCTACAGCACTCATTTCAGGTGAATTATCGAATAATTCACTTGGTAATTCAGTACTTAACGGAGGATGAATGGTTTTTCTATATGATGGTGTTTTAAATCTTTGTAATTCATTAATCATTTTTGAAAAATCATTACGCCATGTTGATGATGATGAAGTAAAAACAGAACTTTGACTTATTAATGGTGATGCAGCAAAGTCAGCTCGGTTTTTAGCTTGATTAGTAAGTGATATATCAAGACTTTCGTTACGTTTAAGTGTTATACGACGTGATTCAATTGGATCAACAAATATTGGTGGTGGATAAACAACATTTTCATTATTATCATTTAATGTAGTTGAAAAATGATTAAGAAAATTTTTCGAACTTGAAACACATATTGGTACTGATGCAACTGATTCAGTATGATTTGTTGTTAATGTTATTGAACGCATTCGAACTGGTATTGATGAACGTCTTTCAATTACTTGTTTAATAGTTAAATGTGATACATTTGTATTTGTTGGTATTTGATTATTACGTTCATGAAGTATTATATCATTACGTAATAAATTTTGACAACGTTCATGTTTTAATGCACAAGCAATATCATATGCTGTTGATCCACGATGATTTTTAATTGTTATATCAATTGAATAACGTTTCATAGCATCAAGAATAGAACGAGTAATATCAACATTACCGGTTGAACATGCATAATGTAAACATGTATTCCCATAAATATCTGTTGTTCGATTAAGATCAAAATCAAGTGAAGCAAGATAACGTCGAACTAATATTGGTCGTTGTGTTATAATAGCATAATGTAATGCATTAAGTCCACGTTGATCTTGATCTTCTACTTTTGCCCTATATTCAAGTAAAGTCATAGCAATATTTTGTGCCCAACAATCATTATCAATAAAACAACAATACATGAGTCCATTACGACCTTCATTATCACGTTCACATGCATCAGCTGAACCTGATTGCAGTAAATAACGAATTAATGAAAAATAACCTTTTTCAAAACAATAAAGAAGTGAACGTTGAATAAGACCACGTTCTAATTTAATCATATGAACTGATGGTACTTCACGAAATGGTACACGTTGTCGAGTTGTAAGCATATTTGTTGCAAATATCGATTGATAAGAGTCATTCATGATTAAAATCTGTTTGAATGTGTACAATTATATTTAAATTAAATTTTTTTACTATACATTTTATACTAAGATTTTTTTAAACTTTGTCTAAATCATAAAGAGAAAAAAAGAAAGGCAGAGAGGAGGAGAAAAAGGGAGGGAATAGGAATGTACAACTATAAGTGTTTGATCCATTAGATGAATGAAGTATGTTGACTGTTGTTTTTGATTCATTGTTGGCGAATAAGAAAAAAAAAAGACCTAGTTCAAGAGAGAGATTGAATCAATAAAATGATAATACTTATGAAGTTTGGCAATTAAAACGTTTTTTTTTCGTTTGTGATTCTTTTTTTATTTTCTGTTCTTTCTTTTCATTTTTTTTTTTTTTTGTTAACGGATAGAAAAACGAAAAAAATTTCTCTATGAAATCGAAACAAAAAACAACAAAAACGGCAACATAATAATGGTTGTTATAGAATAATTGTTGGATTTGTTGCTTATGATATTCAGTTGTTAATAATTTTGTTTTTTTCCTTTAATCTTTAAAATCTCAACTTATGTGGTAAAACACCATTCCAAAGTTGAAAACGATTTTTAAGATAACGACGGAGAATACGTGAATCGGCATGAGTTTTAATAGCATTAAGAACTACTTTATCAACATTAGTTTGTGCTTGATTACGTTCTTCACTGAGTTTTGGTTTCTAAGAAATAGAAAAAAACAGTTATTTTTAATACAAAATTTGAATTGTTTTCTATTACAATCAAAAAAAATATCGACCTTTTCTATTTACAAATAATTTCTTCTCTAATAAATCAAAATAAAGTTCATTAGTTCGAAATAACACTTTCTATGTTTACAATGAAAATAACTAGAAAAGAAGTGTCATTCAATCAAAATACCAAAGATTATATTCATGCTGATCATAATTCAAAAGTATCCAAAAAATAAAACATTGAAAGAAACGGTATAATTTCAGTGCAGTTAAATTTCGTATACTATTATTTCTGTGCTCTTCATATCTGTAGTACACTTAACAGGAATATTGTGAGAAGAGTTCGATAGTTCATAAAAAGAATCTGAATCTGTAAAATCATCAATTCTTTTTTTCATTCTTGAGATTCAAGAATTCAGTATATGTATATATATGATATTGTTTTGTTTAAGTATTGAAATATGTAATGTCAACAATTCAATTGTGAAAATTTCTCAAAATAGGCTCAAAGTTTTTTTTTTCAATCTATTTGTTGATTTAACGGTTTTGGTTCGAAGAGATACATTAGAAACGATTGAACGTTAATCTCCAGCGGGGAAGTGACTCTCTGTCTTTTCTGATCTTGAGAATTTTATTTTCTTCTCCAAAGTGAAAATGAACAATTTTTCGTCTCTTCATTGAAAATATTGCACTATGGAAGCCAAATCAAATTATTCAATACCACCTGTTAGTAAATATTAGATAAAAACTGTTACAACTAATTGATTTTTTTTCTTAAAACATTTTCTTCCGTGAAAGGATAGGACTAATGATTCCTCTTGGAATACATATTCATAGGTTCAATAATTTCAATGTCATGCTGACATATTCATAATGATCACTTAAGAAATTTTCTCTAATGTAATATTTAATCGCATCTTTGGATATAAAACTTAGATTAACAGCTGCAATTTTCAAGATTGATTTGACATCTTATCAAGAACTGAGAATAATATATGTAAAGTTTTCTTTTGAATTTCAATAGTTAATTTTACCTCTTTCTTTGAATCGAAGATATCTTTTTCAGCATTTTTTTTAGCTGGACGAACACGTTTAAAAAATTTATCATCGAATTCATCGAATTTACCAGCTGATAAATCAAGTTTTGTACTTGTTGCAATAACATATATTTGGTTAACGCGACGTAATGATACACCATTCAATTTATATGGACCTAATAATATAAAAAAAAAAAACAAACATTCCACTTCAAAACAAAATCAAAGTTCTTTACCAGTGACTAACAAAAGTCCAGATGATAAGTGTTTAACCACAACAACACGCTACAAAGAAAAAAAAAACCAAAACCAAGAATATAAATTAGAAAAAATCTGAATATCTTACTTTTCCTGCATGTTTTCCAGCAACAAGAATAACAACGGTACCAGGTGTAAGTGTTGATCGAAAACGGCGTGGATGACTGCTGAATTTTTTTCGTTTAACCGAAAATTTCTTTGGTCGTTCTTCAGTTGGATAAAAACGTGGCTAGAATAATAATCAATAAAATAAAATCAATCATAAGAAAATTAAGTATACATACCAAACGTTTTGTTCGTACAAGACGTTCTTTACCATTTCGTTCACCACCAATTGTTTTTTTTTTAAGTGCTGGTAATCGTTTTTTTTTCTTTTGAATACTACCAACTGTTTTTTTAGTTTTATCTTCTTTTAATTTTGCTTGTTGTTCTTTCCATTTACCGATACGATATAATGCACGTCGATGAAACATGCGACCACGTGAAAATCGCATAAGACCATTGGTATTTAATAATCGATTTGAATGTGAATTGACTACTTTTTTACCACTAGCTGTTGTTTTAGGTTTTTTTAATTTTGATCCAACACCAAGTGTACTAACCAATTTTTTTTGTGGTTGTTTTGTTGTTGTAGTTGTTGTTTTAACAACAGTCGTTGTTGTTGTCGTCGTTTTAGCTTTAGCACCTGTTGGTACAGCTTTAGCTGAAGGAGTTGACATGATCGAGATTTATTTTGTCTCTAGAAAAATAATTTTAAGAAAGAAAAATAAATAAAATATAGATTTTAATGTTTTGTAAATGAAATTTTTGTATTTTTCTTAAATAAAAAGATAAAAAATTGAGTGCAAGAACTGTATATATGTTTATAAATGTAAAATAAGCAAGGTAAAATAATGTTTATTGATCCTCCAATCAAAGTTAAGTGTTTTAATGAACATTCAGATTATAAGTAATAAATATTTATTATATGAATTTTTATAATGATTTTTATTCAAAATTCTTATCAATTTTTTAAGAAATTTTTTAAATAGTATAATAATAAATATGATTGGTAGATAGTATTTCCTGCATGGTAGTTAAACTGTGCTGTGGATGAGTCATTAATCTTTAATCAAGAGCTGGTTTTGTTCCTTCCTACGCGACAAGTAATGATACTTTTTATTATCATTGTATTCTTTTAAAAATTCAGAAGATTCACAATTTTATGTTCGTATCATTGAATTAGTAATATGATAGAACTAACAATGTTTTGTCAACATTCATTGATTGTAACTTCTAGTTTTTCTTTTTATTATCTATTTATTAAATGACAAACTAATCAAAATCATATGGATTTTTATTAAATTAACTTATTTAAAAGTATATATGATTAATTTGATGTTTTTCTTTTTTTTTTTAAACAGAAAATATGCATTATTTTATCATCTTAGTTTTTTTTTTATGATGTATCCATGACAAGCAGATGAATGACGATTTCCTGTCGCCAGTTTCATTCTTTGTGATAACATAGACATATATATATATATATGTATGTATATGTATAAAGACAAAAAATGTATTATGTCCATTTCTATCATCACTTTTCGTGTGTTCTTTTTGTTATAAGTAATATGGTTTTAGGTGATTTGCTAAACTTTAGTTATGAAAGTTAGTCGTCATCATTGTTTATTTCTTGACAGATGTAGTGTTGAGACAGAAATATAAAGACGAGAAGTTCATATTTTCTAGTTTTGTGTATGTGTGTGTACATTGTAACTTAATGTGTGATCAAGATAAGTAAACAGTTCGACTAACTACATATAACATTATACTATATGTTATTGCCAAAAACAAATTTATCGGAAAAAAAAATGCAGCCTATTTATGTAGGTCTCAATTGATGCTAGTTGCAAGAATTTGTTTTATAGTCTGAATGACCTTGCTATCAAACATGTAAACAGTAGACAGATCGTGCGCGTCCAATTCGCACTTCGAGGTCATATTTGACGTCAGCAGCAATAGCAACAGTATTAGAAGTAAAAGTTTGTGTCTCTCGCTTACTGCCTCTCCCTTCCTTTTACTAATACTAGCATCGTCTAATAATCATTACGGATGTGTGTGTGTGTGCCGAATCAACATGATATGTCGATTAAAGTAAGACTAACATAAGCATAACTAAGATGCGATGCCATCTGAAACTCACAGCTTGGTATGCAATGATGCTAGTGTGTTTACATTTATGGGTTAAAACAGACCAAGAGAAAGGGATGATCATCATAGAATGGTAACAAACGACTTATTGTCCATAATTGCTACATGCACACACAAACATCACTGTGCCATTTGTTCTCTTCTCGTTTAGTAAACGGGCGGACGAGCTAAACGGGGCCTATGTTATAACGTAAATACAAGCAGTAGTTGTTACGAGACAAAGACGAATTGGATGGGCCAAATAGGAAAGAACAGAGAGAGAGAGAGAGAAAGAGACAGCAATTCCTTCTCTTTCCTTTCAACTTGTTGTTAACCCTTTGGTCTATCGACAGTGAATGTGCGTAGCCTACACAAAGATTTTTTCTTGCGGTATGTCAATATGCATAGAGAAACGTGAGAAAAAGAACATAACGATCATCTTAGTAACTCTTTCCTTTTTTTTTTTATTATTATTATTACCATTATTATCATCTCGTATTTGTTCTGCATTTATTTGAAGATTTTCTTGTCAGAAACAATATCTAGATAAAATAATACAAAATTATGGTACTTAAATTACCACCACTTGAATTTACAGAAGCACTTACAGATTCACCCGAATTTCGTGAAAAATTACGGCAACATGAAAATGAACTTGAAAATACATCAAATGCAATCAAAACATTAATTAAAAAATTAAATGAAGTTATGGTTGCTAATAAAAGTAAATGATACAATAAAAAAATTTATAATCATAAGCTTTGTTTGTTTTTTTTTTTTTGAATAGCTTTATCAAAAGCATCAAGAAGTGTTGCTGAAACATTGAAAAGTTTTAAATTTTTTGTTGTTGGAAGTAAACAAACAGATGAAGAACGAGATATAGGTTTGATATTTTAATGAAATATTAACAAAAAAAAAAGAAGATTCTTTTCTTTTGTTTTTTTAAATTTTAATTAGAATCATCTCTTTCATATATGGGTGAAGTATTACATCGAATTGAAGAAGCTAGAGATGCACTTGTAAGTTTTTAATAATGAAATAAAAATAAACATATTTCTATAATTATTTTCATAGAGTGCTTCATCGGAAACATATTTAAAAAAATTAGATGAATTTCGAAAAACAACAATTGGAAAAGCAAAAGTTTGTTTTGATTGATAATTTTTAATTTAACTTTTTTTTTTTTTTGTTTTTCATTTAGAATAAAAAAAAAGAATTTGATAAAACAACTCAACGTTATTGTACTTTAATAGAAAATAATATGAAAATACCAACAAAACGAGCAGATCTATTTCAAGAAGTAAAAAATTTAATAGAATAAAAAATTCTAATTAAATATCATTTTTATTTTAGGCTGATGCAAATCTTTTAATTCAAACAAAAAAATTTCGTGAAGAAACACTTGATTATGTTTTTTTATTACAACAAGTTCAAGAAAGAAAAAAATTTGATTTTGTTGAAACAGTAATTAATTTAAAAAAAAGAATTTTAGTTTTTGAACAAAATAAAATATTTTTTTTTTATGTATTTAGCTTTTGGCTTTAATGCTTAATTTTCTATCATTTTATCATGCAGGTAAAAAATAGAAATAATTTAAAATTATTTAGAAAACAAATTGCTCTCTATTAGGTCAAGAAATTTATAAAGAATTTGATTATTTTATAAAATTTTTACATCATCGTGTATTAAAAGTAAGAATGTTTTATTTCTTTGATTAATTGAGAAATGAATTATTCTTTTTTTTTTTGTTCTTTTAGTGTCGTGAAAATTTTGATTGTTTTCAACGTGAAGGTGAAGATTTAAAATGGAAAATGTTAATGGTAAATAACATTAAAGAATTTATATTGTAACAAAATCTTTTCTTTTTTAGCGACCGGAAGATCATTTACTTCGAAATCAAGAATATAATCGTGAAGGTTATTTATTTCTTGTTGAAAGAAGTATGAAAAAAAACAAAACAATAATAATTATTTCCGATGAATTGATTTTTGTATTTTTTAATAAAATTTTGTTTAGATAAAATTATTGGTACAACAGCATTAACAAAATATTATTGTCAATATCGAAAAGATATTAGTCTATTGAGAATGATTAATTTTACACAAACGAGTACAAAACAGGTAAAATTAGATTTAATAGAACAGAATTTTTTTTATGTGTACAATACTACTTCGATTAAAATGTCAAAATATTGAGTTGAATTCAACCGAGATAATGACATTTTCTAATGTTTGATAAAGGTGAAAAAATAACTAGAGAGAAATTTTTGTTTTGATTTAAAACTAAATCAAACACGATATTCTCATTTACAATATTTTTTTTTTTTCTAAGAAATAGAATTAAAAAAGAAACCAAATAATGTTAATTCTTTATCCATCATTATAATTTTAGAAAAGTCAATAATGAATAGAATATTAGTATCTCCGATATATTGATAGTATGAGTAGATTGATTAGCAGTACTCTCATGATCCTTGCAAAAAAATAACGTCGCACATAGCTCGAGGATGTTTCATTTAATAAGCAATGGTGTACTCTACTATTTTTGTATGGTACGAGTAAAATTAATTATAAGGAAATATAATCATTTAAATATTCTATAAAATGACATTCATCTAGGCATACTGTATGGATATCTATTAACTCTGGCACGATCATTTGGGATCAGCGAAGACCTTCCAGCTAGTTTCATCACACTGTTATAAGTGTAGAGTATTAGATAAAACTGATCATATTCCAGATATGCTCTAGTGAAAATTAATAGAGTATGCTGATTAATATCTGCCAATTACGGTCAACTATTATTTATATGCGTTGACCATTGCAAAATATATGTGAACGCTTGTTGACTACCAGGAGTTTGCCTGAACTCCAAATAAAATTGATCGTTATACAATGTATTCATGGTATTTAATCGAACAATGTCCTTTTAAATATACATTGAGAACACTTAGTACAATACATTGATAACATCAGTCAATCAAATGCAGTTGTTCTTATTATGTAAAACAGTTCGAAATAGATATGAAGACTGAATAGTAACATAGAATTTCAATTACTTTGACTATAAAGAATAATAAGATCATACAATAGGTTCAAACTAACTGTTTTTCTGTTTGTTCTTCTTAACATTAAGTTTTCTCTAGAGTCTTCATATGTCCATGATAAACAATTAACAGTTTTTTGATATTATATTTATTTTATCAATTGTTGTCCTAAGGGACACCAGGTGTACAACAAGTGATAGTCCTCAAGGTGATCATGTTGGGACTAATTCTGTCGAATAGGACTTTTTATCCTGATAATAATATTTTTTTTTTTTGAATTAAGTTTATTTATGTAATCTTTGTTGTACAAAACAAAAACAAATATTGATAATATACGTATATATATATATATATTGATGGTCTTAAAAATTGTTTAGAAAAGAATGCTTAGAAAATCAAGATTCTTCAAAATCAGTTTTTTAGAATCCACAATTGAAGCGTTTTGAAAATAGTTTCATTAGATAGAGCAAAATGAGATGTGACATATCTGTGTGTCGAAAGTCTTCAAGCATCAAATATCATGAGATTATTGAAATTTTTTAATAAAACCAAAAGAAAGATGCTTCTTGGATCTTCTATAAATTTATCAACTACTCGAATATTATTTCAGATTCTTTTTCACTATTACTATTGATAAGAAAACTCAAAACTACAACTATTCTAAAGGTCAGCTGGTTACTAAAAAAAGTAACAAAACAGACAGAATTCGTATAGAATTTTCAAGGCAACTTAGAAAACTAATACGAAAAGAAAAGACTATAAATACTAATGTGCAATGTATCAAAATTTTCTATATTCATTTTGGTTTTTGTTTTCTATTATTTTAGTTAAGTCCATACGATGTATTTGTACGTAATTGTCAGATTCATCTAGCTGATGAAAAACTTGATAAACGCTTTATGTTTGATATACAAGCTATTGAAAAAGGTGCATCATCAGATAAAATGATTGTTTTTACATTTCAAGCAATGGCTGAAGAAGATCTTGAAGGATGGATATCAGTTATGGGAGGACAAATAAATATATCTAAACCACAAATATCATCAAAAACTGAAATGCAAAGTAAAATTTTTCTTTTTATCACGAAAACTGAAGAAAAAACAAAAAATACATTTTTTGAAACTAGATGAATTAGATGAAACTGGTCTAGATTTTATAAAAAAATGTATTCGAATAATTGAACGTCGAGGTTTACATGAACAAGGACTTTATCGTATTGTTGGTATGCAATCAAAAGTAAATTCAGTTGTAGCTGCACATTTTGGTAAAACAAAAAAAAGCTTTTTCTTTTTTTTTATAATTCAAAAAAGCAAAGAATCATATCTTTTTATTTAGATTCACATAAAACTAATGCACAAAAATTATCAACACCTGTTGATGAAGAAATGGAATTAAAAACAGTTTGTTCAGCACTTAAACTTTATTTAAGAACATTAAAAGAACCTGTATTTACATTTAAATTACATAATCGATTTATTGAAGCAGCAAGTATGAAAATTAAAGATTTTTTTTTGCTTTTTTTATATAGATTTTAAATTTAATTATTTAATTAATTTATTAGTGATTGATGATAAAGCTGATCGTATTCGAACATTGCATAGTTTATTAAAAGAATTACCCAAAGCAAACTATGAACTATTACATATTCTTATGGCACATTTACATAAGTGAATAAAAGACTTTTTTTTTTGTAATACGAAAATTTCAAATGTTTCTTTTTTAGAGTATCAAAATTTCATGAAAAAAATTTAATGACACCTGTTAATTTGGGTGTTTGTTTTGGTCCATCATTACTTCGACCAGAAGTTGAAACTGTCTCATCAATATATGATATTAAATTTCGTAATGCTATTGTTGAATTAATTATAATACATTATGAAAAAATGTTTAAAACAAAACTTGATCAAAAAGATATTGATGAAATGGTTGATACAAATGAAAATGGTGAAAATGTTGTTGCTAATCTAGGCACGTCTTTATCATCATTAGCTGTAAGATTATATAATTGAATTTAATATATAGATATAAAATACATAATTGATTATGTTTCTTTTTATAGTCGATGGCAAGACGACAACCATCAAAAACAAGTGACATAATTGAAACGACAAGTGATATACGTCGACAAGGTTTATCTAATCAAGATTTTAATTTAAGTGTTACAAATAAACATATTTACACATCAACGTCAGAAGATATAACTAGAAAAGATTGTAAGTTATTATTAATTAAATTTTCAATTTAAAAAAAAAATTGTGTATTTTGTTTTAATAATTGACAAATACAAAAATCAAATATAGAGATGTAAACTAATGTATTGATAAGCGACAGTGATGAATATTTAAAAATCATATTAACTTATTGATTGAATAATGAAGATTTATGATTGTTTTTTTTTCTCGTAGACCTCGCGCGAATACATTGTGAAAAGATCTGAGTCTAAATCGAAACATAAAAAAAGAAAAGAAATTATTTCGACGAAAAAAAACAGAAATTTGGTTTCTCACATCTTTTATTCTAAGAAGATAAAGATCTTCTTTCAATTGTGTTTTTTAAATGTAGAATCTCATCTTAACATCAACATAGATTTGTTCTATTGATTAATCGGTATTTTTCAGTATTTAACTTCACATTTAAACAAAATTTGCTATCAAGCTTTACTACAGTCATATTATAAAGATTTGAAAATCAAAATATAAATGATATCAATATTGAGTTTTATAGAAAATGAAAACTCGTCGGAAAAGGAGATTTAGTAGTAATTTGAGCTAGAGGATTACCAAAAAGTTCCAAAATTTTAAACTTATCATGGAAAATTATATTTAGATAATCCAGGAAAACAGATAGTCTTCAAGAAATTTTTCTAGTATCAGATTTGTAAAGTTTTCTTTGCCGATAATTTCGATAAATTAGTTTTTGCAGTTAGCTACACATAATCTTCAATTATATGGCTGAAGTTCTGAAACTTTTGATTGTTTCGTAGTTCATCATTATTTTATGAATTATTATTTATACATATAAATTTCATTTTCAACGAGCTTCTGTTTGATATAAAACTCAATTTTGATATGATTTTCAATCTTGTATACTTATTTTTATTGTATAATTATTTTCTTTTTCTTTTAGCTAGTTCAAGTAGTAGTTTAGAATCATTAAGTGCATCATCAACCGGTGTTCAATCATTACCAAGTTCCAATTTATTCAGTAGTCAAACACGTTCAACTTCTTTATCATCTTGTACAAGACAAGCATCATCCGAAAAATCAAGTCGTTTATCAATTACAAATAGTCCTTCATCGTCAAAATTGGAACCAACAAGTAGTGCATCTTTATCGATAAAAGCAATACGAACACCACAAACAACAAGTGTTACATCAAAAATGTTAGTAATTTGTTATAACTATCTATACAAATAGAATTTAATAATTTTTTTTTTTGTTAAGGCAAACTCGTGGTGTAACTTTATATCAATGTGTAGCTGATAATGATTCCGAATTATCGTTTAATGCAAATGAAATCGTAACACAAAGTAAAATTTTTGCAAAAAAAAAAAAATGATTCATTTTTATAGATTATTTTCATTTGTTTTAGTTCGACCATCGAAAGAACCTGGATGGGTATGTTGTTTAAAATTAAATATTAGAATAAGAATAATTTTTTATTATTATTATTTTTTTTTTGTGAAAAGGTCATGGGTACAATTAATGGTAAAACTGGGTTAATACCAGAAAATTATATAAATTTTACTGGTGGTATATGATGATATACAATTTTATTCTTATCATCTTTTTTTTCTTGTGATATCAAGTACATCAATTCGAATACATCTTCTTTATCGATCATATATATTTCATTTGTTTTTGTTTGTTTGTTTCATCTTGTAACGTGACTCTAGTCGATATGAATCACCGGCTGTATTTTTTGGTTTTGGTTTTAAAAAAGAAAATCATTTCATAAGAATGAAATTTGTTTATTTTTCTTTTGTTTATTTGTATAAGAATGAATCTTTATTTTATTTCTGTACATTGTATCAATTAATCAAACTTTGATGTGTGTGCGTTTTCTTAACCGAATGGTGCTCTATATTAAAAAAAAAAATATATATATATATATTTTTGGTGTCTATTTTGTCCATGAAGAAAAAAGAATGAATATCTTATATGATTTTTTTTTTCTTTTTGCTATAAATGATCGTATTCTTTCTGTTTTTCTATTGTATTATTACTCGCAGTTATATGTATATTTCTTTTTGCGTGTGTGTATTGATTAGCTGCACGAGTTTTTTTTTCTTGATTTGTTCAATTTTTTTTTTTTGGTCTGTCTATAAAAGAAAATATTTGTATGGTGCTAAATATGATTCTGTAAGAATTGAACAATTAAAGGTCATCTCATATTTGCATAAGAAATATCTCGAGAAGGCTTTTTTTTTTGGTTGACTTCTTCGAGTCTATATGCAAAGGTAATTTATGTAATATTTGATCAGTTATTTATTTTGAGTAAATTTAACTCAGAAACCTTGTCATATAGCACTTTCTATATTGAATAGAAATAATATTGGTTAGATGTTTTTTTTTAAGAAGTACATTCATTTGTTTTATTTCAAGAGCCAGCCTATCAGGGATATTAGTAATATTCACAGAGCTGCTGATGCATGCGGAAACTGAAAGGTACCTGTGAGTTGCCGGCAGCCAAATTATCTTGTTCTTGGACAAACTATTTGTCATCGGGAAGTTAAACTGCAATGACTAACGAAAAAAAGAGAAAAAAAAATTCGTTTTAAGAACTATATTAACTTCAATACGAATAGTTTTTGTTTATTTGGAAGAATATTCCATATATTTCTGAGATTGATAAAATTCCAACCATTGTTATGATATATTTCGAATTAATTTATAATATAAAATGCTTGACATACTGCAAGATTTATGTGGGATAAAAAATGAGATCGAGTTACATATCTATTAGCTAAGGTCAATGTCAACTAAACTATTTGTTGATGGTTCATAGATGCTTGTTTAGTTCTTCTGCTATTGATGATAATGACATTATATTAATCTTTTTCTTATGATTGTTTCTTAGATAACATTAGCTATTACTTTCTATCTTATGATAGATAAATGAAGCATTTTATTTATAAAGACGAAGAAAGAAACATAGTGAATCTTTATTTGTCTTGAATAATATATTTAATATTGCGTAAAAACTAAATTTTATGTCTTTTTTTTTTTTTTTTATAAATTTATATACGTATTGATAATTTTTTCACATGCTAATTCATACATCGATGAACACACACATGTATATATCATGACACTTATTTCCTCTTTCTATGACCTTATAATAACAACTATGCAATAGAAGATAAACATATTAGTTTTAAAGATAAGTAAATATGATATTTTCTAATGATACTTCAGCAGACATACTTTACTTGTAATATAGATATTGATTAATATTACTTTTTTCGCAATCAATCGTACATTATCTATATTTTAATGAGGAAAAAAAAATAAGGCAGATGTAGAACAGATAATAAAATTTTGATTTATCATTTAACAATCATTCTAATAACAAATTGAATTGATTTGTACGATAATAAATATTATATATTTATTAACAATCAATGTACTTTTAATATCTCTTTGTTAATCTTTATTTTATATCTAAAAGTTTGTTCATGTATTTTGAAATTTTTTTCTATTTTGTTTTCATCAATCAGAAAACTTCATCGTTTATCGATTACTTTTTTTTTTCTTTCAATTTATTCATCACCTTTCTCTTTCAAGATTTTGTCAATATGTATATTAACATGATTCATTTTTAATTGTGTTAAATAAACAAAACAAAAAAAAAATATATATTTTTTTTTGTTTCTAAAAACCATTTACAACATAATGATGCAAAGAAAGTTGTTCAGCTGTTGGTCGATATTTTGGTCGAACACGTAAACATTGTTTCATTGCATCATAAACACCTGCAGAAACCTTTGTATCAATTGGAAGATCATGATTTAAATGTTTTAAATAATAGATCTTTTCAAAATTGCTATTCAATGCATATAATGGACGAAAACCAGTTGCCATTTCATGAAGAAGAATACCTAATGACCATATATCACTTTTATAACCATATTTAGGTGGCAAACCTGATGGTGCTTTATGCATTTCTGGTGCACTATAATCAGGTGTTCCAGCCCATATACGTCGTTTAGATGTTACCATACGAGGTAATGTAAATGAAACTCCTATAATTTAGTAGATACAAAAACAAAACAAAAAAAATAACACTTAACAGTAATATGAAAATTTAATTTAACCTAAATCAATAATACGTATTTGTCCATCTGGTAAAACAATAATATTTTCTGGTTTAAGATCTGAATGTACAATACGTGCACGATGTAAATATTTTATACCATCAATAAGTTGACGCCAAAAATTATGTACAATTTGTGGTGATAATTGTGGTGTAGGTGAATTAGGATATTTAGGTATATAATAACGAAGTGGTGTACCTTGTTCCATAGCAATAACACCGGACTGTTTTATATCATAATCAAATATACGTATAATATATGGATTAATTGATTGTAAACGTAATAAATATTGAAGTTCTTTTTGAAAACTTTGTCGACGTGATATTGTTGATGCTCTTACAGTAACATTTTGATGTTCTAAATCAATGATTTTCAAAGCTAAGGATTGTTTTGTGACTGTATTATGTGCTGAATAGACTTTTGAATGAAGACCAAAACCAAGCATGCCATCAATTTGATATAATCCATGTCGTAATTGTAAATGACGTCCTGGTAACATAACGTCACCCATAATAAGTTCTTTTTTTTTTCTACTTCTTTTTCTATCAACAATATTTCGATAGTTGCTCTGTCATTCGAACCTATTATACACTATTAAGAACAACGGCTTCGTCTATCATGCATACAAATATAAACGCAATGAAATAAATGAAAAGGTGAGAGGGAGTATTGCGGTTAGCTCGCGCATGTACATACGTATGAAGAAAAAAAGATAGTAGGAGAGCAATACTGGACAAAGGAAGAAATGTAGGAGCTGAACAATCATCAATTGAAGTTTTTTTTATATGAATGTGCAATTCTTCCTTCACATATATTGCATCATACTCAGGTACATATAGATATATTGAGCATATATATATATATCGATCTGTGACGAGTCAGTTAGTTATCGTACAAAGATAGGCCATTTGAAATAACGAGAATATAACTTTAAAAAACAATAAAGAGAAAAGTAAATGAAAAATGACAAAAAAGAAAAGTTTTTATCTAATTTTTTTAACGTTTTCCTGACAAATATCGATGATTTAATAATTGTTCGGTAGTTGGACGTCGACGATGATTTGAACGTAAACAACGTTTAAGAATATCTCGTAGATTTTTATCAGGATGATCAGGTATGCTTATATCTCTTTGTAATCGTCCTAAAAATCTTAATTTAGTTTGATTACCACCTAAACCATGTAAAGGTCGATAACCGAATGCCATTTCAAATAGTATAATACCAAGCGCCCATACATCAGCTTTATAACCAAATTTTGATTGAGCACTTACGCCAACTCGAGAATTAATCATTTCTGGAGATACATAATCTATTTTGAAAAAAAAAGAAAACAAAAACAAATTTGTTTTTAATTTTATTGATTCATATTTATGAGAATTTACCTGGTGTTCCAGCAGCTGTACGTAAATGACTTGTGACATTTGGTGGTAATTGAAAACTTATACCCATATCAATAAGTCTTAATGATGTTCCATCTGGACCAACTTGAATAAAATTTTCAGGTTTACAATCACCATGTACAATTCGAATTCGATGTAAATAATAAATAGCTTCAACCATTTGTGACCAAAATCTATGAATAAGATGTGATGGCATTGGTGTTCTAGATAAAACATATTCAAGTAAAGTATCACGAAATGTTTTACCACGTTCCATAACAATTATTCCATATAGATCATTATAATCATGATTAAATATACGAATAACATACGGATTAAATGATTGTAAATATAAAAGCATCTCAATTTCTTTCCAAAATAATTGTTGACCAAATTCTGTTTCAGCAATGGAATTTAATAATCCACGAGCAAAATTTATTATTTTAATAGCTACTGGTTTATCAGTATCTAGATCATAACCACCATAAACAGTACTATGAAGACCCTGACCAATTTCTTCTTCAAGTATATAAGGAACACCACGTACAACAATACTATTACCAAACATTATTGAACAATTTTAAAATAATTTTACTTTCAATACCTAACTATTTTTTACTAGAGCATGCAAAACATAATGATTGCAACAGACGTTTATAGATAGTCAAATGTACATGCACTTCAAAAGATAAATGCATAAAAACCTTCAAGTCACAAGGTAGTTGGACTCTAAATGAGTATGAAGGAAGGTTAAATGAAACAGTTTATAAGGATGTATGCATATTTTCATGGCGTTACGCATAAATATTCACTATTGGTTTATTTCATGCTTGTTCTCCCATTTTCATTTATGCCGCAATGAGAAGACTCATTTTCATAAACAACAAGGTTCTCTCCATAGACTGGTTCTTTTTTTTTTTTACATCATTTTTTCTTAACTGATATAGTAGTTTTCAATCATAATAATTGAAACTTTATATAAAACTTATCCAATAGATCTTCACTGAATGAAATCGTGTTCGATATTAATGATACGACACATTTCTCTATTACGAATCAATTTATCATTTATAATAAGATGTCTATACATGTCTATGTATAGACATACATAGAGAATTCAAAAAAAGTTTTAAAGTTGATTTTATCTAAAAGCAACAAGAAATGTTGTATTATTATTTGAATTTGCATATAGTTCATATATTCTATATTATAAATCTTGATGTATCATATATACGTATGAAAATATAGTAACAAATGTTAGAATATTTGATGTCCGTTGATTGAAAATTGAAAACTGAAAGGAAACATTATTTTTGGAAGGATAGATTGTCATTGAATATCAATTAATGCATAGCGTCAATTTATATTGATGACACTATTTTTATACACTATGCTTTTTGAATGGGCTCATCAATCTAAATATGAATAATTAGTCATTGATTACTATTTTGTACTAGATATGAATGACATGGTGCTGAACTGACTTTAATGACTGTAACATTTCATACGAAACAAATAATGTTATAATCATATGTAATTGATCATATAAAATACTATCAAAACTGTACATTTGAAATTTGAGTCATATTTGTTATTTTCTAATTTGTGAATTGATTATTTTGAATCTTTTGATTTGTCATAATTTTTTATAGGTAAATTATTCATATCTAGATTTATTATCAATGTATGATTATTTATTTTTAAAATAACGATTCTATTCAGAAAACTTCATTAAGTAATGAAGTATTACTCATTTTAAATTGTCATTATACTGTTCTAAGTATTACATAAGACATGACCTTCCACAAAAAGAAATTTTATCACTGAATGATACTGGAATTTTCTGTCAATATATATCGAATGATATGAAAATGTATTGCTACACGTCTATTCAAAAGTTTAACATAACAGAACTTATGATATCTATGAATAGAGAACTTGATGAACTATGAATGGACATTAATACTGAAAGAACAACGAATCTTATCTTTTTTAAAAATGGTTTAAGAACTTTTCAATGCTTCAAGGATAAATATATATATGGGCGTGCTTCACTCTAGGATGCCCCAATTTTCTTTCTTTCTATTATCAGTTAAAAAACCTAACAAATGTTCGGACCAAATTATTACCCTCATCGTTAAACTACTAAATTTAAAATATTAGCTGCTGATGCCTGTCTTGTATGAAATTATTCAGTTCCTGAAATCGTGACCTATCATTTTTTTAAGAGACTGAATAATTTCATATAAGACGACAATCAGCAGCTAATATTTTAAATATATTAGTTTAAAGATGAGGACGATAATTTGGCTCGAATATGGTTAGACTTTTTAATTGATAATGGAAAGAAAGCAAATTGGGGCATCCTACGGTTAAGTACGCCCATATTATAAGTGTGCAAGTTTATTTTGCTTTAAAAATAAATATTGATATAAACGAGAAAATATTTGAATATTTCACAGACAAACTCCTTGTAATTGATTGATCAAAATCATATATTTACATGAATACCAATTCTTTTATGTTAAATAATTTCGATCATCTTTTCTTAATCAATATTCTCGATTTCTTATTGTATTGTTCTTGTACAAAATACATATATATATATATATATATTTAACACTAGAGGAACAATCGAATGGGCGGATATTAATGATTCTATTAAAGCTTTGAAAAGATATTGTAGTTGAATACCACCTTTTGTTCATATATATGGAATTTTTTTTTAAATGGTTATTCATTCATTGACATACACACAAACAATAAGCTCTTTTAAAAATATATATACATTTATAATAAAGTTCAACTCATCATATCGCCACGTTTTGGTTTATCATTAACTAAAATTAAAGTAAATCAATTTAGGATGTTCATAAAGTTTTCAAAATATAGTATATACCTTTCCATAAATCACAGAATTCTCCATACGTATCTTCTGGACAAATACAATTGCCTGTAGTTCGATGACATATACCGAGACCACATGGTTTACACATATGCTCGCACATCCTTCCCCAACGATAGGGTGGACAGGGAAAATCAAAATCGTTTCTTATTAATGTACTAGTCGTTGTTGTTGTTGTTAAAATATCAAGTGATGATCGTCTTAATAACAGTGCGAATGGTTTAGAAGTCATTGAACGAGATAAAATCACTGTAGCAGTTGTTGTTGGTAGCGTTGTTACTGTTGTTGTTGTTGTGTTTGACATATTCATTAAACCATAATGATTGTTTACAGTAGTATTAATAATAACAGGACGAATAAGTTTATTTAATAAAAAAATTCCGAGACCAATAAGTAATAATAAAAGAAGTGAAATAATACATGCACATATGGCTAAATTTTTATTTTCCAAATAAAAAAGAACAGGTGATGTACTACTATGAGTAGTACTACTTGTTGAACAATTTTCATCATTATGCTCATCTTTAGCATGATCATAAAAGTTCTCATTGGAATGTGGAAGATCATTTAAACTACTTTTAACAATATCAATTGGTTTTGAAGGATACTAAAAACAAAACAACAACAACAATAATAACAATAAAATCAATATTTAGAAAGAAAAATAAGAAGAACAACAATAACTGCTTATTATTAATCTCATACTAAACTTACTTTTTCAAAATACTGAATTGGATTATCATAAGTATTTGCAAATGTATTATCATAATGTTCACTACTATTAATATACGATGATGACGTAGCTGATCCAACATCACCAGCTATGGTTACATCATATAAAAGATTTTCACATATATTTATAGGTGGAAATGTTTTTAAATAGGAACGAAATGGTCGATTTACAATTGATGAACGTGCTGTTGCTGTTGCTGTTGCTGTTGCTGTTGCTGCTGTTGTTGTCGTACGGGCATAAATTCGATTGCTATATAATGTTTGATGAGGAGAACGAATATCAAACGGTGTTGTTGCATGTGTTGTCATTTGTGTGTGGTTGAATGAATGCTTTGTATACTGTTAAAAAAAAAATAGGAGAAAAGAGAAAAGATGGCGAGTTCAAACTACGAAATGAAATTGAAACGATTATGTAATTTTGACGTGTTTTAGGTTTTATACGTAGAACGACAGTAGATGATGAATAATAGTACCTTGAATAGACGTATAGTAACTGTAGAAATAAGAAAAAAAAATTGAAGTGAACTATTTGACCAGCAGCGAAAATTTACAGTTTTTGATCATCTTCTTATTCTCGTAAAATGGGTTATATGTATTAAATTGCCTATATTTTATGTATGTATAGCATAGCAAAAATGTATGTGAATATGTGTATGCTCTCCCTTTCTCTGTCTCTGTCTCTGTCTGTCTCTCTTTCTCTTGCGTCTTTACTTCATTTTTTATTTAAACCTTTTCTCTTGTGTTACTATTTTTCATACAAAAGAAAACAACATATGAAGTAGACTTTATATGCTTTTTAAAAATTGAACAACGTTGTCTGTCTATCTTGAAATTCGTACTAACACTTGACTGGACAGATGCCTAGAATATTCATTTCTAACTATCAAGTGTTAATAAAGCTTTATATGCATGTATATATACAAGATGCCTTACTATGTTCAAATCGAAGAAGCAGAAAAGAAAATGAAGAAGAAGGACGAAGGAGACTAATAAGTATAATCGCATGAAAGATATTTACAGTTCCGATTAAATATTCTAGATGTTTGTTTAACTATGGCTTCGAAAGGAAACAAAATGTCTTTCAAGGAGAATATTTATTTTAAGATAGACGAAGTGACTATGTCCACAATGAACGATGGCACTTTTTTCTTTTATTCTCGTCTTGTTAATTTTAAGCACACATACAATCGTCTTCGACCCACACGTAACTAATGTATTGTTACAGGAAAGTGTATGTTACATGACGATAGTGTCGGTGATGGTAGTGACGATGACGCGACGATGTATTCTTGATAAATAAGACTCAAATGTTCTTTAAATTTCTTTTGTTTGACAATACTTCATAATGATGGTAGTATGCACTTTTTTTTTCGCTTTTTTTCTCATGCTTCTTCCACTATACCTGCCATTTCGAATAGATTCGATCACAAAATGAATAAGAACATGGTAGACCCTAGGGTATCCTGGTATGTATATATGTATACCTTGAACTCGCTTGTATAGCAGAGCTTCAGGTCCACCCGTTGTCATTCGCGCATTGATTTATATTTTAAAAGGCACATGTGATGTAGGCGTAATCCTTTTACAAATGAGTTTTTTCTCTTCGCTTCTCTTTTTTTAATGACAATGGTATAAAGAAGAACAAAACCTACCATTCACTCACATGTACCGCGATGATAATCTACAATTAAACGTGAACAAACGCCTTCAACTGTATACACGTATATAGATATGTATATACGTATACATATAAGGATACTTTTACGCGTGCGTTCGCGTGTCGTGATATGTTAATACTATATGACACACATATACATAGCTTGATAAAAGGGATAGTTGATGATTATGATTCAGATGAAGAGAAGAAAGAAAAAAAACTCCATTAAACTTTTTATGAATATGAGTAAACGACAAGAGTCAATCTTCTCTGATCACTTCTAAAATTCTATTAATGATTCTAATCCTAAACATACACACATGCATATGTTTAGTGACTGATAAAAGAAATGTTTGTTACAATTGAGCAAGTTTAGTATTTTACCGCAATGACCTATTGTCATCTCATGATGTGATATAAATAATTATTATTTTATTTTTGTCTATGATCATAAGTTTCGAAAAAAAAATCAATCATTTTTGATTGTCCAATGAAATATGAATAGTTGCATTGATTTATATCAAGTTGAATCAATTATTCCTTTATATACTTGTAAGGTTTCATGAACAATAACTTTATCAAGTAGAGATTATAATAAATGACTCTTTGAATGTGATGGAGAGAGATCATACTTGTTTTATTTTTTTAGGCTTTATTCTATATAGAACCAAAAAAAATCTTGTTATTTTTATATTTATTTCCAACAAAATAGAAAAGATTCTTATTTCGATTTTGTACATTAATTAAAAAAAAAAAAGAAATCTTCCAATTAACTAATGAAAATTACTTTGTTTTTCTAATCGTATTGATCAATATAATCCATTGTTCATTATTTTCTATTCAATTAATTCTCGGAATTTCCAAAGTTAAATTATACTGTACATCAATTCATTCTTTTATGTAATATGAGTAACAATTGGATTAACTAAATTTTTGTACTACTGTATATTATAATGGTAAAATTACGTAAAACTCTTAAAATATATAATGAGGATATTGACGTCATTTGAAATGACATCATGCGACAATCAGTTTTGAATAAAGCTAATAAAAAGTTAAGTCATTGAATAAGATCATATTTTTTTGTTAAAATAAAACTAATAAAATTGGAAATCTTATTTAAACCCATTCAATGGAACGAATATTGAATTTCGCTTCATAAGTAATCAGTGTTTTATCTGGCATAGAAATTGGAAGACGAAAGCAGGATTGACTCTTCTTGAATTCGTAGCTATTGTATCATGTGCTAAATGTCTGTACTTGCAAAACTAGATATTCATCCTCCTGCAGTTTTAAATTGCCCCATAGAAAGTAAAAACCTGGACAAAGCATAGCAAACAATGAATCTTTTTCGGAGAAAACTGTTCGTAAATGAATTCAACTATTTTATAATGAATGTTAATGTGACATCATCAAGATTATCAAGAGTCATGATCGAAAAAATATAAGCTCAATAATCTGATTTTAACGATCATTTTGTTTAGTAAATCTTATGGTTATATCGATTTAGATCAAATGATGACTATATACGTCATCTATTGTAATCAATCATTATTAATAAGAACAGTATCAAAGAAATAATTGTCATAACATTACATCATTAATAGCGTATTTTTGAAATGAGAGAAACATTATTCAATGTTGATAAATAAAATAAGATAACATCATAATCATTCGTACTATTTATAAAAAATAGTAAAAAGTAATAAGTAAAATAATGAAAAATTGTGTATCAATAACTTATGATTGATTTTTTTTTTCGATAATTTTAAGCACCTAGCTCAAACTGAAATAGTAATTTTAATAACCGATGGATTTTGTTATGCTATGAATTCCATACCAAAATTTTGATAGATGAATAATGATGGCAAGATTTCTAAGAAAAAAAAAAACAGGCACAATCTTTTTCAGATTTCAGAAGACTTTGTCAGGTCTATTTTTTAACAATGTGCTTTTAACGAGCACAAAATGAGGATTTGCTGCATTTTCTATGAGCTTTCCTCAAAAAGTTACAGGTATTACAACAGCTACAGAAAAAAAAACAAAATTTATCAAAAAAACCAACAAAAAACTGCCTTTTTTCGGCTTTCGTGATACTTTTAACCTATCAAGATAAAGTTGTAGAAAATATGACAAACTTTTATTTGTGCTCTTTACAATCGCATCGTGAAAAAAAATAGCTCCGCTAAGTCTTTTACAAACTGAAAACTATCATGTTCAGTTTTTTAGAAATCTTTTCAATCATAGTTCATCTATGATATCTTGCTATAGAGTGTATTAGGTAGAAAACGTCATTGGCTATTAAAATTAGTACGTGCATTTGAACTAACTGCTTAACATAATAGAAGAAGTATTTTAAAAAAAAAAATACGTTGTTATTAAACATTTTTCTACCATCTTATACGGAAGTAATTAGAAATAATTTTTAAATGAATGATTTCAATAGAAAAAATGTGAATTAAAAATCTTTGCATGAACAATATTGATTATTTTGATAATTATCATACATAGAACAAAATCAAATATACTGCTAAAAAAAAAAATCTTGTTTGAGTATTAATGCAGAAAGAAAAAATAAAAATAATAATTATCATTAACTTTTGTAGACATGAAGATTTTTATTTGTATAATTGTAAGAAAAATGATTCAATAGTAAACTTCTTTTTTTTTTGGGAAACTATTTTACATAGAACGTTGATCAGAATGTTTATTATCGTATGGAAATGCATTGTAAACTATTTTTTGTTAATCTCATTATATGATAAACTGAATGCACTTCCGAAAATATTCTTCTTGATAAAGATAAATACTTTTCTTTCCTCATGACTAGAAAAAGGCTTTCAATAATAGTGCGTAAATATTATTTGATCAAAATTTTCCATTAAAATTATTAGCTTAAAAAGCATTATTCGTTATTAAAATAAAGTCATGAATTTACATTTTTCTATTAACAAGAAACTCATGTTTCTAACTTATTAAAGAACGGAACTTAAAAGTCATTTGGGATAGTTTTATCTTATTCATAGTGCATATTAGTAATCAAATGAAATGTTTGCAAGAACTTTCATTGAATTTAATTAATTAGAAAATAGAATTCTTTTTATGTAGAAATTCTTTTTTTCCAAATTCATTAAAAATTAGAACATTATTATATTATACGGCTGTCATTTCTCAATATTAAATTGGTCTTTTTCTCTTTTCTATCATACTGTGTGACATCTAGTTAAATCTAGTTTCATTGCATTAAGCTTCAAGACATTATCAGATGTCGTAGGTAATCAAGAAAACTGAAGAATATCATAGAATAAATCGCTACTTTCAATGTAAATCTATACAAAAACTCTAGCGACAGTCGGTTATTCTAGTCCAAATTTACTCTATCCTTGTCTCGAGAAAGAAAAAAAAGAGTCGAGTTATAATTCTCACCTTGGATCTTTTCTTTTTTTTTTTTTGCATTCATTTTTGTTTTATAAATTAAATTTTAATATTTAGATTTATTTTTTTATCTAATCTGTGATAATACATGGCTAATAATAATAAAAGTTTATTATTAACATATATATTTTCATTAATTGGTGGTCTTTATGGTTTACATCATCTTTATTTAGGCCGTACTCAACATGCTTTATTATGGCTCACAACATTTGGTGGTTTTGGTATTGGATTTATTTATGAATTATTATTTTTAATTAAAACTTATGTTTATGAAGCAAATCATGATTATATAATACTCAATGAATATAGATTAAAAATGATAGAAAAAAAATCACCTAATTTTGAAATTTCAAGATTATGTGGTAAGAAAAAAGAAGATAAAACGAGAAATGACTATTATTCAAATTTGAGCATAATATTTTGAATAATTTAAAAACTTTTAAAATAATCAAAATTGAATTAACTAAAAAATCTATTAGCGAAACATTAAAATATTCAATTATTGTTTCAATGCGGTCGAGGATAGATACAAATATATATGTTACGATCAAAATTGGAATTCCGGTCAAATTCTAAATTTGTTCGGAATTCTAATTTTGACTAGACAAAATCAGAATTTTATTTTCATGAACTGTAAAACTAAGAAAAAAAAAATAACGATACGAATACGAGTGAAATCAAAAATGATGGTGATGACGAGAGACAGATCTGAATAAGAGTGAGGAGGTCTGCATCTATATCTCAAAGTTGCGAGTGAAATTAGACGGGATAATCGCGTAAAACCTTAGTCATACTCAAAAATTCATCCTTACTAAGAAAATTTTCACCCTCACCAAGGCTACTCACGGCACTCTCACTCAAAACCTTCTTCCTGACTCTCATCATCATCATCATCCTTGACCTTATTCGTGTTTTTGGTATTGATTTTTGCTTAGTTTTATAATTCATCAAAACAAAATTCTAATTTTGGCCAGTCAAAATTAGAATTCCAATTTTGACTGTAACATATATATATAACTTATATGCAAGTACTTTTTTTTTATTATTGTTTGTTTTTTCTTTGTATTCTTAAGGACAATATCTTACAGCTGTTTTTTATGGTTTTATTACTTACTATGCGTTTCCTGAGAAATGGCATGAAAACGTTTTTTTATCATTATTTATTGGATGTTGTAGTACCATTGCTATTGCACTTGGTAAGAAAATCAAACATTGATTAATAATGAAATTTTATTTTTAATTTTGATTTTCATAGGTACACAAATAGTAGGTACACTTGGACCACGACAATGTTCATTTATTTGGCCATTATTAGGTGCAATATGTGGTATGCCTTTTTTAATATGGCATATTAATTTCGTACCATCATTTAATATCGCAGCATTTTTTTCTTGTTGGATTTTCACATGGAAAGTTCAATGGAATCGAGAATATTTTTCAAATAATTTTATATTAAAATCAACTGAACAACAATTTTCAATTTCATCAAAACAAATAAAACGAAAACGATGTCATATTATTAAAAATTGTCTTATATTTGGATTGGGTATAATGATATTTAGTGCAATATTTACATCGGCTATTTATCAAAATTTACAAGTTGATGTAAAAGGTCAACGTATTAAACTGAAAGATGTTTTAAATGATTTTTTTAAATCACAAGAATTTATATTAATGCGTGAAAAATTAGTAATTTTTATCAGACGATTATGGGTGTTTTATTTGCATTATGGTTTTAAAGGTTTATGGATGATATTTGGTTTTGAAAACACTGAAAAACAAGCATTGGAGGTAGAATAAGAGAGATAAAAATTTTCTATACACAAGAGCAATCATTTTGAAACTCTAGACGAATCATTTCAAGCTTTGGGAAATCTTAGAAAATTATTATCTGTAGAAAATATTTCTTTTCTAGTAGTAAAATCTACAAGCTGTTTATTCTATTTATCTTTCATTTTCTTGGAATATACGAGTGAAAAAAAGAATCGGACTTTTCTGTTATTTTGATAATAGGAGAAAGTTTTTTAAGAATTTATTTCTTTTTAAAGAAATGTTTTGTTTTAAAAGCACATTCTGTATGTCTGATCATGAAAAGTCATCAGTAGTAGAAAAACATCACTTATTATGATTGTTAATGAAATTGTAAAGAGGAAATCTGAGTTCATACGTTTATGTATGTGGATATCTGAGAAAAATTACAAAGTCTTTTTCGTCAATAAATATTATGATAGAAATAAAAAATTTAGATAAATCTTGTTTATTTGGATTTTCATCTTATCATTCTTTTGTACAATAAAAAGAAATACTATGATGTAAAATATATTGATAGAAAAGGTTGAATATCTCTAACGGTCGATATATAATCAACTGATCAAAATATTTTTCAGGACACTTTCCAATAAACTAAAGATTTACGATAATTCGATAGAGACTTTCTTTATGTCACAAAACGATTGACTTTCTTTTTAACCCTTGCGTGCCAAGGTTATTTTCTATAAGAAAATCGAGCGTATCTAATGAGAAAGTGCCTCTTATTACAATTGATAAAAGAGCTTGAGCATCTGGAAGTTAAAGTGGTCTTGTCTATTACTGGAAGTCCTATACAGTCAATGGGCTTCATCATTGATAATATAGTTTTCATTAGAAGTATTTCAATATATGATAGATCTCAAAGTAGGACGATATGCATAACCCAATATTACATTTCCTGCGCTTATACCTCGTTTTTGTTTTCTACTTTGGACTAAGGATCGTGTGGTTGCAAATGAAGCAAGGTCTTCAGCCATCCATGAAGCTTTTCGCGTTTGATGAAAAGTGTCGCGCAGTCAGGCGCATAGGGGTCTCTGTTAGTTATCCTCTAGGACGATCCGATTTATGAATGTCGAAGTCTTTCAGAAGCTACCGAATCATTTTCAGTCGAAAGCCAGAAAGACAATATTCTCTTCGATTTGCAGTTTGTACAGCACGCAAACAATGAAGAGCAAGATATCGAATAAATGGAAGCATAAAACTGAACTTCAAATACACTTTGATACGTGTATCAGAAGGAAAATGGTACCGTCCCATATATGGGACACCCGGCGCGAACGAGTTAAAATATTTTTTTTTCTAATCGACATACAATTGAACAGCTTAACACATAGTCAATCGTTCAAATTGTGATGGTGAAGGAAAGCAAAAAAAAAGAACAGCACGAAACAACTCTTCTCAGTAGTATATCGTAAATTTTAGATGTAACAAAACGTTCTTCGTAAAATTCTACATCTTTCAATATATGTTAGAAAAAAATTCAAAGTAAAAACTCTAAAGTTTTCATTGTTCAATTTTACAGTCATACCATTTCGTTCAGAATTAAATTTTACATTCAATAGTATGAAGATAAATGTTTCATGTGTCTAGTCTACCGTCTTAAAACACATGATTTTCCAAAGAATATGTAAAAACACTACCTAGTATTAATTTCAAGTCTTTTTTTCCGGAACAATAACATTTGTAGCCTTGAAAAGAATGTGACAGCACAAGGTACAATATTCTTAATCTATTATATGTTTGATATTTTATTTTCAATATCAGATGTTAGGAACACATGCTTTGGTAGATAGATAGATATTTTCGTAAAACAGGAGAAGTTAATTTGACAATTGAGTAGGTGATAATCATTTATATTTCATACTGATAAGAAAAGAAAATTAAAAAAACAAAACATAGTCAATAGTTTTCTATGGCAAACAAATTCATTATTGAATGAACTTAAAATCAATGAAATAAATCGTTTGCAAACTAAGTTACTATATTTTTTTATTATTTTTATAATAAATCTTTTTCATGATTTGTTCTTTTGCTACTTTTTAGGTACTTAATCTCAGTAATGTTGCTTCTCAAAAAGATATTGAATCTCAATGTCGAACATTATCACGTAAATGGCATCCTGATAAATATCAAGTATATATATATTTTTCTATGAAATTATTCAAATACTTAGATAATTCTCATTATTTATTTTTAGGATCCTGAACAAAAACAAAAAGCTCAAGTTACATTTATGAATATACAGCAAGCATGTGATCGTTTATCTAATGAACGTAAACGACGTCAGTTAATTAAAACACAAAAATATACAAATACAAATTGACATGATAATATTGTTTTCAAATATTTTTAGCATTTATTTCATATGAGCAGATCTTTTATTTTTTAAATTTTAGTCAAAAACAAATTTGCTTTTTTTTGTGATATTATTCAAAAAAGAAGATTGTGAATGATAAAGTTTTTCTTTCTTTTATTGTGACTGTGATATCGATAAAATCATTATTCTTTAATATTTCATTTATTTTTAGATATAGATTGATCTTTATTATCAATGTTTCGGTTAATTATTATCTAATTATTCGATACAATAAAAACAGGAAAAAAAAGAATAACTAAGACATTATTTTTTTTAAAATTACTTTTCTCTCCTATCTTCCTATTCCAAGCAATTCAATGTCTGTTGCAATCGATTCCGTTAAGGTTTATATTAACCAATTTATTCATAATTTTGACTATGTCGATGCTATTTTTCTTGCTGAACGTCTTTATGCGGAAGGTAAAAAATAAGAATTATATAATTGCAAGCTAATGTTTTCTTTTTTCTTATTTATTTATTTTTTGGTTTAGTAAAAAATGATGAATCAACTTATTTATTAGCACGTACTTATTATTTAAGTGGGGATGTGAATAAATCTTATTGGTTATTACGAAATTCTTCTATTGAACATTTACCTACTGCAAAACTTCTTTTAGCAAAATGTTGCTTTGATATGGATAAGTAAGTGCAAGAAGACATAAAACAAAAACAAGAAATATATTATAATGTTTTCATGTTAGACTTCATGAAGCTGAATCAATACTTGTTGGAAATTGTTTATCTATAAATACACTTGTACTTGATGATTTTGTTAATGGTCATGGTGATCAAGCAGCATTTGCTTTACAGCTACTTGCTAAAGTTTGCGAGTATGTTTCAATAAATATTAAGAAATTTTTTTAATAGTTTTTGATTGTTGTTTTTTTTTTTCTTATTGTATAGAAAATCTGATCGTCATCAAAAAGCAAGCGAATGTTATCGAAAATCCTTAAAACTTAATCCATTTCTATGGTCTTCTTTTGAAGCTCTATGTCGTCTAGGTAAGTATTTAAAAAAAAATAAAGAATTTTACGACTATAGCTAATTATAGATTTTATAATAATAAATATAATGTTTTGTCCAGATTTTCTCTTCGAGAAGGGCAATTTAAGATCTTCTCTCAAAAGTGTATCTTAGCCTAAAGACATTCAAATCATATGAAAGATTCAGAATTTATGATAAAGTTTTTTAGTCTTATATCATGACACCGACAGGAAATATTCAACTAACGAGAATCAAAACTAGCTCATGTTTCAACCTAGAATTCTCTGTAGATTTTCATCCTACATCCTTAATTGCTTTTTATTTGAAACAGCATGTCATGAAGTAAGGCATGGCAGAGATTCTTTCTTTAAGACAAGAAACGGGATGAAAAACTCAATATTTCAAAAAACTCTCGAAAAACAGCGCTATAAGGATAAAAGTACTCTTTATATAATAGTAGCAATGCTTAATTCAAAAAAGAAACTTTGTCATGTCTTATATTTTTGACGTGTTCTTTCAAACAAAAGAAAATTTAAGGAGCCCGTAGATAATTCTGCATTGTGCGATCAAAAAAGAGCATATATTTCGAGCAGAAAATGACAGAAACCATCGAAAATTTTGCCAAAAAAACAAAATATTCAATGGGAAACTATATCTACTTGACTAGTGGCTTAAAAGTTTAACAAAGCGAAAACTTATTTTTGAGAACACAAACAAACTTATCATTATTTCATTTTTTTCATTATTTTTATCTCAATTTCATATATTTAATTATAGGTGAACGTGTTGATACAAGTATATTTTGTTCATCTACTATAAAATCTAATCGATCAATCTCAGAATTAAATCAACCACATACATGTGTCACACCTTATATGGAACAAATAAAAGATATTCAAAGTGAAAATCAAGTTATTGATAATGTTTGTTCAAAACAAAAGAATTTCTTATTTTCTTTCATTAAGCATATTATTTTCCTTTTTTTTTATTTAGTCAATGAATACAAGTACAAATCAAACAATACGAGAACGACAACAACCACGTTCATTACAAGCACCAGCAACTGTTATGAAATTAACTGATTCTATTCTTAATGTTGGTCCAACAAATGTTTCCGCTATAATAACATCAACACCAATAGGTTTAATTACGGATCAATTACAAGATAATGATAAATATACTCCACCGACTATAAAACCACCTGATTATATTCCATCGTTACGTAACCCACCATTAGCTCCTAAACGACAAAATACTCGAAATGTGTAAGATAAACGAAACAAAAAAAAAACAAATTACATTTTTCTGTTTAATGTTATTATTTATCTTTTCTTTTTTTTCTAGACAACAATATGGATTTGATGACACAACGGCTTCCGGATCAACAGCAACACTTATACATCCACATGAACTTGCGTCAACATCACTTAGTGATACACGTAAAACTATTGGTACACGAAAAGTAAGTTTTACAATTTGTTTCGATTTCTTCTACTATTCGAACTAATACTACTAAGAAAGAATCAGAAACCATATTTTTATAATCGATTCATTCTATATAATTAAAATCGAAATATCTAATTCTCTATTCTCAGACAACTCGTCGTACTATAATCGGTCAATCTCATGTTCTTTCTACCTCAAATAATGTCCTTGCTCAATCAAAAATGTAGGAATAAAAATCTCTTATGTCATTGTTTTTTGCTTTCGACAAAAACAAAGTCTTTTCCTCTAGAACTCCAAGTAGTACAGTCGGAAGTCGTACACAAACTCCAAATTCCAATGATATTAAAGTATATAGAAATAATATTAATTTATAATAAAAATGTTTTTTTTTTCTCTTTCGTTTGTTTCATAGGAGAATAAATCTATTCGTGCACCAACTAAACGTACAACACGTTTTACAAAACCAACAACACGTCCACCATGTACAGATATGAGTATAACAACACCTATAGCACCAACTGAATCACCAAATAAAATGACAACACGATCACAAGTAAGATCAAATAATACAAGTTTAAATTATGGTGTTGATAATGAATTAATTAATAAACGTGATCGACAACGAAAAAGTCAATCAACTCATCATCGTACACTTGGTTTGTTTATTTATTTATTTATTTATTTATTTTATTTTAATTTTTCTTAAAGAAATTGTTGAAAATATTATCAATGTATTTAAATTACTTGGTCAAGGTTTACAACATTTATCTCAATTTGAATGTCGACAAGCAATTGAAATATTTGAATCAATTTCATTAAAACATCTTGATACACCATGGGTTTTATCACATTTAGCTAATTGTTATTATCATTTACATGATTATCAAAAATCTTCACTTATCTATCGAGAATTACGTACTAAATTTCCATATCATATTGATGGTTTAGAATATTATAGTACAGTTCTTTGGCATTTAAAAGATGATATTGCATTAGCAACATTAGCACATGAATTAACGGAAACCGATCGAAAACATCCAGCTGTAAGTATGATTTATTTAATAATTTAGACAAGATGAGACAAAAAAAAAAGAAAAAATTTTCTTGAATGTTTTGTTCTTTTTTTTCTTAATTTGTTTATTCACCTAAATATCTGTTGGAGGATGAAGATTTCCATCATCTGTTTCATGATAATTATCATCTATTACATTACGTATGTCTAACATTTGTGGTATAACAGGTTCATTTTTATTTAATTGAAATTTTTTCATTGATTCATATAACCATAAACGAATTTCTGGTCGAAAAAGAAAAAATAATAATCCAATTAATATTTTATCTATTATTGAAATAAAATCACGTAAATTCATTAATAAAAGTACTGTTTCAGCAGATTGATCTATGGTATATTTTATTTCATTATCATTAATACCAATAAGATCATCAAATAATGTACTTATTAAAAGATTAATACAAGATGAATAACTAATTATTAATATAATTCTATTCATTGGAATTAATGTTGAATAAGATATTGTTGTTTTTCGAATAAGAAATATACTAAGTAAAATACATGATGACCATACAAATGGATGACCAAAACCATAATAAATCCATTTTAAATATTTTCTATAAGATCCAATTTGTGTTGGAGTACATAAACCATTCATAGATGTAAATGATGATTGACTAAATGTATATATTGGAATAGTTAATGAAAGAATAATACTTATTAATGACATAGTTATAAGAAAAAGATGAGCTCGTTGAATAAGTTTATTATTTAAATTTGTTGGATGTTTTTTTAAATTAGCTAGAATACGTTCGAAAGCCAAGAGTAAAACATGTGTATAAATAAGAATTGAACCAGTATCACGAAGATACATTGATGATGAACATATACGACTTGATGCTGCATCATGTGTCCATCGTAAAAGTATTAAAAACATAAGACCATGTAAATTAATTAATGCTCCTATACAAATAACCGTCAAAAGTACATTAGATAAATATTGACGAAAAATTTTTGCCAGAAGTATTGAATAAATTGATAAAAAATTTAATAAAATCGCACATACATATAATGGAAATATAAATAATAAATAATTCGTTACAGATTTATCAATTTCCGATGCTTTATTTGGATTATCTGTTGATACAGGACTTGTTGTTGACAATATTTCATCATAAGTTGGTGTAGTAGTTGCCATCTTTTTTTTCTTTTTGTTTTACACGTATGAAATCAAGAGAAAAACCTAACAAATGAATCAATGATAATTTTTTAAACCTATGCTCGATCGAAAAGAATAGATCAAATTTCATTATTTTGAAACAGAAAAAAGAAAAGATATCTAATCATCTTGTCTTTGTTTATTTGAAGTATACATTTTTTTTCCCTTTTTGAAAGATCAAATTTCCAAATGACGATAGAGAAAAAAAAATTTATTAATAACTTTCTTATGTTTGCTTTATTTTTTTGTTTTATTTTAAATAGAGTTGGTGTGCGTCAGGTAATTGTCTTAGTCTTAATCATGAATATGATAAAGCTATACAAGCATTTAAACGTGCTATTCAATTGGCACCAGAATCTGATTATGCATATACTTTATTGGGAAATGAATATTCACTTATTGATGAACTTGAACGTGCTATGGCATGTTTTCGTAAAGCTATACAATTAAATCCACGAAGTTATAAAGCTTGGTAAAATTATTTTGAAATGGATTAGTTTTTTTTTTTGTTTATGTTGATTTTCTATTGAATAGGAATGGTGTAGCTATGGTGTATTTAAAACAAGAAAAATTTCAATCAGCTGAATTTCATTTTACAAAAGCAACAAATATATTCCGTACGAATCCTGATCTTATTTGTCATTTAGCAGTGGTATATAAAAAAAACAAATGAAAATTATTATTGTTTATTTCTTTATTTGATCTATTTATTAGGCTCAACATAAATGTAATCGATCCGAAAGTGCATTAACATTACTTAATGATGCACTTAAAATTGATTCAAAAAATGCTCTATGTAAATTTCATAAGTAAATAGATTAAATTATAATGATTGAATTTTTCTTAAATGATTAGTTTTTCTGTTGTATAGAGCTGGTCTTTTATTACATCTTGAAAGATATCAAGAAGCATTAATTGAACTTGAAGAACTACGGCAAATCGCACCAAAAGAATCACTTGTTTACTATTTACTTAGTAAAGTAAGTTTAATTAATTAAGAAAAATTATAACATTCAATGCATTGATATAAGGTTCATCGACATTTGAAAAATTTTCACTATTCATATATGTATATGTCATGGAGTATGGATCTTGATCCAAAAGGTATTGAAAACTAAGTTTTTCTTCCATATATATATATATAATTATCTTTTATTAAAGGTGCCAATAATCAATTAAAAGAAAATGCCGATAAATTTTATTCAAAAGATGAAGATCTTTTACTCGGTATGGAAGATATGGCATCATCTGTTACAGAAGATGATAATAGTCAAATGCAATCCCAAAGTTCACTCCAAGATATACAACCAATGGACTCAAGTGAAGAAATTCTTTAACAAAAACAAAATTCTTTTTTGTCTTTTGTGTTTTTATACACATCAATTTTTTTTCCTCTTTTTTTTTGTACATGCGCGAAGAAAAAACCCTAATAAGTGAGTGTCTCTGTGTGTGTGTGTAAAGCCAAACTGCAAAATCAAGTTGCTCAGGTTTGTGCTCATTTCTATTCTTCTTTACATTTTTCCCTATTTATGACACAGTGTGCTTATAAAAAAAACAAAGTCTATCATCGATTGGATTTATCCTTTTCTTCTTTCATCTTTTTTTCTATCTCATTATCAACATGTAGTACGGTTTACTATCTTTATTATACATGCACACACTATTCTGATTTTATATATATAAATAGTGAGAGTGAGTGAAAAAACATATATATTTGAACAAAACAGAAAAATTCTACAGATGGCCAACATTATTAAGACACCTCTTCTTTTTCTTGCCTTTTGTTTATCCTTTTTTTCTCTTCTTTTCTTCTGTCTATTCTTCCATTATCAAACGAATAACGTTAAACAAAAAAAAAAAACGTCAATAAAAAAGAAAATATATACTGCATGCAGAGTAAGATTTGGTTTCGTTCATATGAATAAGATATTTTGTTTGATAAGTTTAATGGACCAAAATCGATTTTTATGATAAATAAATGCGAATCGAATACTTTATAATTTGTTAGTTTTGCTTATAAAACAAATACTAGTTTTGAAATTTATATGAAGAAAAAAAAAGCAGGTTGAAAACGGAAATCCGCCTTAAAAGAAACGAATATAGAAAATCGAAAACTTCGTATTACAACACAAATGTTTACATTATATTCTTCGTGAGCTCTATTTTCAAGAGAACAAAAAAAAGCTATTCAAAATTGATAATTCACATATACTAATCATAGATTACAACAACTATCAAATATCAAATCGATTCCAATACTATTTTTATCCAATTTACGCAAGTTTACTTTTGTTTAATGAAATATTTAAATAGAGTTGCTAGTACGAAATATAGTAATTCGATATCATTATTGTATCATCGAACAAATAAATCAATGTGATATTTAAAATGTAGGATCAAACTCGAATATGATACTTGAGAAGACCAACGAGTTAAAAAAGAAAACTAAAATTTATTCAAAACTGATTATTGTTACAGGCATCGACGACTCATACCATTTTTATTATTTTCGCTTTATTTTCATAAAGAACATTAACAACAAAGTTTCTCATGAAATTATATCATGTTCCTACTTTTATATACAAAAACATACTAAGAACGCTTCTAGGTAAAACAAAATAATATAAATGCAGTTAATATTCCTACTAACGGTAGAAAAATTTTGACTTATTTTGTTTGACTTGGTTCATGGTCATTGTACATTCAATTGATAATATTTATATATATTGGATAATCTTTGGATGCTAATCTTTCAATTAGTATGATGACAGCTTCTCTTCGTTACACAGTGGAGGAAAAATCAGTAGTCTACGATAAAGAAATGTGTTCATCGTTATCAGGTACACTTTTCCTAATATTAACGCTCTAGCGAAATTCAAGCGAAAATGTATTTTTTTGAAAAAAAAGAAACATTCTTTTTCACCATTCCCATTTAGAAAAACAGGAAAGGTTCCGCTGACAATATTGCAGAGCGTGCTCTCTCTATCATAAGCCTAAGTTTCATAAGACACTAATTTTGACTTGACGTGATACATAACTTCAAACGAAGACATCTAAAATCGTGCAAAAAGAGATTGCTAATAACGATGTATTATTAACCTCTTAGATTTCGATGATTCTTGCGTTCTGTTATCGTTAATCAGTTGTGTGCATGTACTAAATGTTTTTAGTTCATGATACATGGATTGATACATCTCTTCAAAGGACAGCTGCTGATCGATAAGACAGAATGAAAAAGATTTTTTGTATTCTGCTCGTCTTCAACCCGAATTAGAAAATTTACGATATCTAACATTTCAAGATGATCTTGGTTCTAAACAAAGGGTATCTGTGACTTTTCATGTCATCAAACATGCTTTTATCAATCTTATACAGTCAAAGAATTGTACTGAAAAACCAACTGACATTTGACCAATAGAAAACATCTAAGGTGTATTAAAAGAAAAATTACGAAGGTACAATTACAATAATATTGAACAATTGAAAAATAACTTTAAAAGAAAAGAATGTAACAAATTTTCATGTTGTTTTATATAAACGAATCGTAGATAAAATACCAACACGATTAAACTGAGTAATAGATCAGGATGGGGTATCACAAATTATCGAGCATTGACAACTTGCTATGTATGTCTTTTTATTTTGAAAAGTTAGATTGTTTTTAAAAAAATCACCAAGATAATAGGGAAAATTGAAAAAATAGTACATAATAACGTTGTTACCAATGCTCATTCATAGTAAAAGCTATAGGCCTCAAAATTTGTAGTTATTAAGCACTGAATAGGCAAAATAATCTGTCCAGACTTTAAAGAGTTTGCTTTTGTTAAATGTGAGAAGGATAAATTTTAAAATCCTTTCGAAACTGCAGAGACACTTCTTATAAGTAACAGTCCTACTAATTGGTTTTGCTAATAATTCATAAATATTAGTATGTTCAGATACATTACGAAATTGAGCGAAACGTTTTTTTTTTAAACTTAGATGACCTAAATTATGCACGAAAAAAATAAAATCAAAACGCGAAAGCAATCTAGGTGATAATTGAATATTTTGAATAATGATTTTGATTTATTTCATTGAGATTCAATCGAATTAGCAGCAGCTAAAATTGATATTCGAGCATCTAATGTACATATAATATTAGCTGTAGCTATTAATATCGTTTGTTGTAATAATGCATCATTTTTTCTCGAATAATCAAAATCAATCCAAAGTATAACATACCATAAATTTGTGAAATATTGATCGAGCACCTTCACTCCTGTTATCAAATTCATCCATACAACAAATGCTATTATCTGCAAGAACTAATATGCACCACTAGAATTTCAAAGCACATGAGAACTTGATTAAAAAAAAACAAAAACATAGGGAAATATTTATCTCACGTTTGAAGAACAAATTTATTAGTTTCACCATCTTTTGTAACATTAGATGTTAAACCAATTACACTTGTACCTTCATCATTAGTATATTGAGCACGTGATATCAAGCGAAAGATGTATTGTCGTAAGTGTGATTTAGCTGTATCACGATCTCCACAAAATAAAATATTAATTTGAGATCGAAAACTTTTTTCGCTCAGCATCAATGAAACGTCTCTTTTTTCGTTCCTCCAAATAATTGTAGTAAAAAATATTTTTTTAAATCTTCATATCTAAAAGTCCTTGAAGCTTCAAACAACAGTAAAAAACCAATTAGACTCTTTTATATGTCTTTAAGCGCGTTCGAGAAGTTCTGAAACGATTTAAAAATTTATCGTTGTTATATTCAACAAAAGCAAACTCTTTGAAATTTTGGCAGATAATTGCACCTATTTAATACTAATTAACTACAAAGTTAAAGGTCTATAACTTTTAATATGGATAAAAGTTTATAAAAACATTATCATTTACTATTTTTTTCAATTTTTCAATAAATTATATTAATAAAATTCGATATGAAATGGAAGTAACAAATATTATTTCCAGAATCTCTTTGATAAACATATGCCAAAAAAGGCAATGCTTTCCTTCATGTGAAACCGTAGCTCTCTATATCATCCCTATCAAAATTTACTCAAAAAAAATATCAACTTGTCCTTTATTTTTGAAATTGACATTAATATCGGACAGTATCCTACACTCTAATTGCTGTTTTAGTGTATTTGATACTATATACTACTTAGGACATACCAAAAGTCTTTACGGAGCTATATTAATTTCTTATAGAATGCTTGAAGAAATTTTCTTTTTTTTATGTAGTGATAGAAAAAACGATGCTCTATTTTTCTATGTTATTTGATCAGTCTTCAACTAATATCATCATACTAAAATTTTGATAAGAACTGTTTTTGTGCAAAACTTAAGTAACGGGTACGATAGATGAACTGTTTCAATCACTTAATACATTGTATTAAAAAAACAAAAATATTTCACAAGATGCAGAGTGAAAAGCTCTACAATTTATAAAGAACAGTTTACTTTATATATGAAATAAGAAAACGGAATTTCTCTTCGCATAATTTTTTCAGGACGATGAAAATTGGTCGCACAGAATTTTGGTTTCTTTGACGAGAAATACACAATGAAAATAAGCTTTACTTTGTAGATTGTAGAGCTTTTCATACTGCATCTTGTGGTATATTGTGTTTTTTAATACAATGTATTAAGTGATTGAAACATTTAATCTGTCACACCCGTTAGTTAAATTTTACACAAAAACAGTTCTTATCAAAATTTTATTATGATGATATTAGTTGAAGATTGATCAAATAGCATAGAAAAATAGAGCATCGTTTTTTCTATCACTACATAAAAAAAAAGAAAATTTCTTCAAGCATTCTATAAGAAATTGATATAGCTCCGTAAAGACTTTTGGTATGCCCTAAGTATTTTATGTTTAAATTCTCCAATTACCGATAAAATATTCACTAATCGTTGTCAAGATTTCATCTATATACGACCGACACAGATAATTTCCACTTAACTAATAAATAAAGATCATTTCCTGATGTCATTTGAATGTAAAAATACTTTTTAGTTATATGAGTTTTGGTCATATTTAAAACTTTACATTTTAAAAATTCTTTCAGCAAAATTTTACTTCTTTTTATAGTTGATTCAAAAAGTGAATTGTACGCAATCATATGCAATATATAAGGGATTTATTTAAAAGAAAATATAAAATAAAGAGAGATTCATCAATTGATTGTAACTGTGAATTTTAATGAATATCATTAAACATTATTAAATAATTGAGAATTTTGATTTTTAGTTGATTGAATATTTTCATAATGAATATTATTTTCATCATAAATTATATCATTTCCTTCATCACTTGATGCTGCACTGTCGTCATCATCACCACCTTCAGTTAATTGATTTCTTAACGAACCAAAGAAAGCCCATAAATTTTTTGATTGATTACGTCGTCGTTTACAACTAAGTACTCGACGATTAAAAAATCTTTCAAATTCATGTTGATGTTCAGCTATATAATCTAAATGTTTTTTTAAACGTACTAATTTCGTTCGATCAATTTTTTCTAATAAATTCATTTCAGGTAAATATGGATGTTTAAGAATTTGTTGATCAACTGAAACATAAAGTAAATCAAATAATGACCAAAATATATCATTACATCGACGACGATTCCAATTTCGATGTACAAGATCTTCATCACATATATAAACCATTAAGGCTTTTATAATATCTTCATTTAATACAGAAAATATTCGATTTAATTTAACTAAAGCAAGAAATATTTTAATTGCTTGAGCATGACGAAAATGATCAGCACGGTGAAGAACTTTTAAACATTTCATTTCAGCTTCAATATATGATATACGCCAGGCTCGTTTTGATTGTAAATAATCATCAAGTATATATGGTTTTGTAACAAAATATGGATCAGTTTTTTTTATTTTAACACCAAATGATAAACATATTGTAAACATTAATTCTTCATGACGAATTCGAATAACTGCACCTTCATGATCGATATCAAGTGGTTCAAGAACAAAAAATTCTATTGGATTTGGATCTTTTAATGCTTCTTCAATAAGTGAATGAACTAATTGAACAAGCACTACTGGTGATAAGTATTGTCTATCTTTTCGTGATCTCATAAACCCCCACGGATCATATCGTGATAATTCTTCATCATTGACAGAACCAGGTATTCTCAAATAAATATATCCAATTTTATCTAAACGTTCTTTTTCTACGGGTCGTATTGTAATTGGTATAAGTATATTAATACGTTGAATATGAACAACTTGTAAATTTTCAAAAAAAGTATCACAAAAAATTGGATCATTAAGAACAATACCATAACGATTTTTTCGTAAACGTGGCACTAAATCATCAAATATAAGACGACAAGCTTTACGAACACGTTGAACATAATCAGGCATTATTTCAACAACTTCATAATAAAAATCTTGTAAAGCTCTTTCAAAATCATTATGATTTGAAAAACGTGATGCACACATTGGTGGTAAAAAGTCTTTATCTTTAAAATTAAAAATAATATAATATTTTTAGTTTTTCATTTCAAATATTCAAATCATATTTCTCACCCCATTTATTTGTTGTACGTAAAAACCGTAGAGCATCATAGGAACTACTTGTTCTTTCGCTTGATCCTTGACGACGTGCTCCTGTTTTTGGTGGTGATGCTGGTGTATTCATATTTATTTTTCAAACAATAGTGAAGCAAATGACTGTGTTGTTCATAGCAAATATATTCAAAATGGGATTAAGACAAGTAGAAAAAAAACAAAATAACTGACGACTAACGAGTAGCGTCATCTGATTTATTTGATTCTTGGATTCGTTTTGTATTTGAACAAATCAGTAATCAAATTTTTTATGTTGCTGACTGATCGCTTGCTCTCCAGCTCTCTCTCTCTCTCCTTTCTCTCTCTCTCTCAGCTGTGATCTGGTCTGATGAATAATAATTGATAAAGTTTAGCACTGAGATAAATAATGTATATCCGACTTTCTTTTTTTTTTTTTGTATTATTATTTATATTCCAATCTACGTGAGTTTTCATATTCTAAATGAATGCTTTTTTCTTGTAGTTTATCACGAATTGTTATTTCCTTTTTAAAAGTCATGATCAATTTTTTTTAAAAATTTTTGCTATGTGTCTACTCATCGTATTATATGATTGTCACTTGTCAGAAACAACGTAAAAAAATATAGAGCAGAGAAAAAAAAAATGTTGACATAGCATTAATATGAAAAAATAAAGAGAACATTGTTCTGTCTATTAGTAAGACATCACTCTTGTTTCCCTTGATTTTCTTTCGTTCTGATGTCAAAAAAAATAAAATGGACTATTCTTTTTCTTTTTTCCAGGTACCTTATAATATTTTCTATCTTATACGCGCATCATTAGCTTCATCAAGTAGAAAAATAACAACAGTGTCCACGTACTATATGTTTTCTTTTTTGTTCTGTTCTGTGTTTTTTTGCATGTAACAGCATCAATATAAAACCCTGGATGGTTGCTGTTGCTCGACCCTCGAGCTGTTCAAGGTTCTATTACATGTTGCTGTCGTCACCCGGATGGCGAGAGGGTTATGCAATTAAGAACAAGAACAAGAACAAGAAGAAGAAGAAGAAGAAAGAGAAGAAGAAAAAAATGAGGAAGAAAAATAACAGAGCATGAAGCAACACAAAAAAAAGACACAGAGAAATTGTAGCTGTCCTCTGTGTGCGTATGCGTGTGCGTGTAAAGAAGAACGAAACATACTAAGTTACTACTAATTGTTTCAGAAAAATGACTGAAGAAAAAACGGCTGTGCGACAGTCGATGAAAAAAGACGTTACATATGGGTATTTATTAGAAAATGCAATTGCAAAAATACAATAGATCATACGTATGTGTGTTTATATATATATATCTTAGTACATATGGAATTCATTAAATTAAAATTAGATACTGCAAAGAAAAAAAACAATACAGTTGAATAAATATGTGAAAAAAAAACATTTATTATAGAAAAATAACTATAAGTGAATAGATTTTCATGATTTTTGAGAGTGCTAATATTTTCTATGCGATAACAATGAGCTTGTGGGCGTATGTTTTTTCTCCGATGAAATTTTGAATTATTAAATAGTGATTGTTAAGCATATATTCTAATCATTTTGATGAAAAAAATATGTTTGTAGAATATAGAAATGAAACAAGAAATCTGTCATAGTAGTTTTAAGTACTATACAAGCATCACACCTTTTTGGATATTTGAGAAAGAAAAAGGAAGGAAATAACGACGACAGTACTTCTCTGGAAGTATGCTCTATCGATCTTCGTCAAACCGACTGCTTTCTCCTTCTTTTTTTTTTCTTCTTTTTAACACTTAAGAGATATGCACGGAATTTGTTTTAAACATCTGCATATATTCTAGGTCTTTCTTTGCTTTTATTTTCTTTCATATGCACACATTCTATCACTCAAAACTAAACTAGACAAAGAGAACAAAAAAAAAAAATACCCGTGCAAGTAAGTACGAAAAGAGAAAAAAAGCGGAGAAACTATATTAAGAAGCATTTTATATATTATAGTATGCCTAGATGTTTGTTCTTATTTATATTGACTTCCTTTTTCGATTCTTGTTATAGATATAGATATATACGTGTAAATAGATATCCTTCACTGACATCATGACTAAAAACCTTGATATAAAGGTAAAAAATTTTATTTAATTCTGTTTTTTTTTGTTTTTGTTATCTGTCTCATTTTTTTTTCTTGTATAGACATTGTGAATTTCGATCGACATATTGTCGTCGTTGTTTTTCATGGCTATGGTTCTACAAGCAAATCTTATGACAAACGGCAATAGCAGCACGGTTCCAATGGATAAATGTGAACCGCTGCATCATAAATCTTGTTCATCAACATCATCATCATCATCACCACCACGTTCAGCATCACCAATAAATAATAAAGAAGATAGTTTTCGTCGAATGATATTTGAAAAAATCGAAGAAGCAAAACGTGATACTGATCCAAAAAAATGTCAACAAGTATTAGATGATTTAATGAAAATGTTAAAACATCTTACAGCTGATGTTAATAATTATAATTTAGCATTTCGTGAAACACGACCACCTTTCTATATGCAAGTAAGAAGAAAGATTTAATAAAAAAAAAAAAAACAAATTAATAAATAAAATCAATACATATATATATATTTCTCTTTATTAAGGAGTTTCAACGTTTAACAGATCGTATTGATATATTAACAAAAGCTCGTGATACATTAACAGAATATCTTCATGAAGTTGAAGATCAAAATATTGAAAGTGTATTTTCATATTCGTCGCCCATAAATGAATCATCATCAATAAATGGTCAATTCCAATATTCACCATCAGAAAAATCTCCTCAACAACATAAATTATCAACATCATCGATGCAAACAAATTCAAAAGATATACATGTAAATGATTATTCAACATCAAATGATCAACAAAAAAATTATCATGTTTACCCATCATCACCTCCAATATCAACATATGTTTTATCACAACCAACAAATTATTTTAATCAACGATCTCGTAGTCCAAGTATGACACCAAGTAATTTTATTCGTGTTCATTTTCCAAATAAACATACAACAGCTGTAAGTAAATTCATTTTAATTTTTTGTATTAATATCTATATTTAAGCTTGCACCACGTAATGATGAAACACTTGAAGTAGCGCTTGAATCACGGGCGTCACGACATTCAGTTACTAATTTAAGAGAATATACGCCAGTTTATATGATATCAAGGTAATTTCTTTTAAATATTTAATGCAAAAAGAATATTTTCTCATTAAAAGGCAACCATGTCCATGGGATATAACCCTTGATCGTGTTCTTGAAACAGAAATTGAACTTGAAGAAAAAACAAAACTTGATCATTCATTTGTAAGTATTAAGTTAGAAAGTTAATTAGATAGAAAAAGAAAATATTTTCATAGATTCGAAAAACATTTTTTACATTAACTTATTGTGACGCATGTCATAAATTATTATTCCAAGGACTTCGATGCCTTGTATGCGGTTATCGTATACATGCTCGATGTGTTCGTAAATCTCATTTATGTCGTTTTGAACCACGAGATATATTTTATAGGTATTTTTCTCTAAATATGTCGCTTTTTTTCTTTTTCTTTTTTTGTGCTTTTATTATTGTTAAAGCTTTTGATGTATGTGTATGTTAAATATCTCTAGGAAAATATCCCAACACCTCGCTTTCATGTTTTTGGTGTTCGTTGTGTTGTCTGTCATCAACGTATTCGTGGAACTCATAAACGTTGTGTTTCATGTCGAAATAATTATCATAATTATTGTTATATGAAAGCACCTATTTGTTCTCATCCTATTCTTCAGTATGTGTTCTTTATATCACATTCAAAAACAAAAATTTTACTTATTTAATGTTTTGCTTTTTTTTTTTTAATAGACATATTAAACATCCTGGTTCAAATCGATTCGATACAGAACGAATAACAGCAAAAAGTAAAGAATCATCACGTAGTCTACCTCGTTATCCATTACCAGTATGTAGTTATTTTTCTGATTTTTTTTTTAAATTTCATTTCTAAAATAATCAAAATATTCCTTATAGAGATCAAATATAAATGCAAATCAAGGAGTTGGTAAGCAGTTGCACATATATACACAGTAGTGGCCAAAATTATAAGAAAACACTGCTAATAGTCTTTCCATTTCGTGCTTCCCTTTCTACATATGATCCATTCGACTGATATTCAGTCTTATACCTAGATTTTGATGTCCTCTTTCATAATATATGATCATATATTATGAAAGAGGACATCAAAATCTAGGTATAAGACTGAATATCAGTCGAATGGATCATATGTAGAAAGGGAAGCACGAAATGGAAAGACTATTAGCAGTGTTTTCTTATAATTTTGGCCACTACTGTATATATATATTGTATTAGTAAAAGTTGTATTTCTTTTTTTCTCTTCGGTCTATGTTCCATTTTTGGCCGTCTCTGCAGCCGTTACTGCATATGCGGCGTAGGTAGATCAAAATACAAACAATTTATTAGTTTTGATTTGCTTTCATAATAACCTATACATATAAAAATTCTTTATTTATTTTTGGTGTGTATGATGGGTATCATGAAGTTATGAATTGGTTTTTTAATCTGTTAATGTATTTTCATTTCATTCATTTTCTTCTTGAATTCCTATAAGAAAAGAAAATGAGCCCCTTTGTGTTAATATTCGTTGATAGGTTCACAAAAAGATATCAGTCAGGATTCACATGGTATTCCATCAGTAACAACAATATCAAATGTTGGTTACTGTTCGAATGTTATACAATCAACAATGAATATATCATCATCACTATCCTCAAGTTCGTTCTTTCAACAAACATCATCATTGCCATCATCGGCATTACCGATGTATCACATACCTCAGTCGTTACTTAGTAAGACTTATTTAAATCACCGTCGCATCTTATGACACGCTAAGCATTTTTTCTCAGGGCGTGTATTTCTCAGTATATATGTCTTTTTTCTTTTGGTGTATATATGTTGATATATATGCTTATTTGCGCTTTTTCACTGAGTTCTTTTTCTTTAGTCTATCATCACCAATTTTCTTTTTAATTCCCTATTGAATGCATATTTTTTAATTTGATCTATTTTGTATTTGTTTACAGCTGTTAATGGACCACTTATCACTAGCACAGAAACTCTTCGACCTAGTATGATCAAACCATCAATTGATGGTGTTATTGATATAAAAAAACCACATGTAAGTATAATTAAATATTTTTTGTTATCAAAAGAAAATTGAATTTTTATTTCAAAAAACAGAAACATGTCAGTGAATGGGAAATTCGATCAGAAGACTTACTCAATCGTGGACGTATGGTTGGTCGAGGCACATATGGCACTGTCTATAAAGCTGAAGTACGATTACATGGTATGAATAAATAATAATAAAAGAAATTTTCTTTTTTTTTTTTTGTTATATTTATAATAAAAATTATTTTCATAGGTTTAATTGCACTTAAAGAATTAAATTTTATCTCACCAACACCTAGTCAATTTCAAGCATTTCGAAATGAAGTCATAGCATTAAAGTTTGTTTTTATGGCTAACAACATTTTCGCTATTTAATATGATTTTAATTTAGAAAAATTACGCATCAGAATACATTAAATTTTTATGGCTATATTCTTTCACCACGTTTTGCTATTGTAACACAATGGTGTGAAGTAAGAGTTATTCGTTTTCTTTTGTTTACTTGAAATATATGTCAGAATTTATCTAGGGCTCAACACTTTACAAGCATATTCATGTTCTTGATCGCCATTGGAAAATAAATCAATTAATTGATATAGCAAGACAAATATGTCAGGGAATGTCGTAAGTTTAATCAAAAAAAAAAAAACAAAAGAATAATTGTAAAGAGAACTATCTATATATATACGTATATATTTGTTATATGAATAGATATTTACATGATCGTGGAATAATTCATCGTGATCTGAAATCAAGTAATGTTTTTTTGGATATGTGTTCTGATCCAGATGATGTTACAATTTCTTGTCGTGTTAAAATTGGTGATTTTGGCTTAGCTGCTGTTAAAACTGTACTTGCTGAAAGTGTTAATCAACAATTTCAACCAACTGGTTCAGTACTTTGGATGGTAAATTCTTTGTGTTTTTGCTTATATAATAATTTCTAATCTATTTTTTTTTTCTTTCAAAGGCACCGGAAGTCATTCAACAAAAAGATCCTAATTGTTATTCCACAAGTGCTGATGTATATGCTTACGGATGTGTTTTGTTTGAAATGTTTAGTGGAAAATTACCGCATACACCAATCAGCAATAAAGAACAGGTTAAGTGTTTTTTTCTTTGAATCATTCTTATTTATTATTCTTTTGTATTATTTTTCTTTTGAATAGATAATGTGGCTTGTTGGAAAAGGAAGATTAAAATTAAAAGTTGAACAATGTCGTGATGACACACCAACAGCTATAACTAATCTTATTCGACAATGTACAGAATTTGATCATGAAAAAAGACCTAATTTTGCACCTGAGGTTTGTTTTGTTTTTGTTTTTATTTGAAAATATTCTTATGTTTATGATTAAAGATTGATGATACATTATCAAAATTTGAATGTATATTTCCACGTTTACAACGTTCACAATCAGAACCATGTTTAATACATACACATCAAGATGATTTACTTGGTTTATCAATACATTTTGGTGTACCAAAAACACCAGTCTCAGTTCATCGACGTTTTAATGCTGAAGTATCATGATAAAACTATTTCACGTTCTTTTTAATTTTTATTCTTTATTGGCATAAACTCGGTGCAAATTCTCATTTGTGTTTATAATAACACATACGTACCTACATTCCTCTATACGAACGTATATTCTTGTCTTTCTGTCCTATTGTGTTTTGAAAAAAAAAAGAAAAAAAAAAGAAATAAGCAAATGAATTTATTGTTCCGCATGCTATTTGTACGACAGTGAATGAATCTTCTATGAATATCTACTGTTTTTTTTTGTATATCCGTACTTGTTTTTCTGTTCGTCGTTTAGATACAATGTATATTTTATTTGTAGAAAAATGAAAACAGAGTAACCTGGAGACAAATTCTTTGTCATTTTGTTTTTCTTTCTCTTTTTTTTTAAATTTCGATCAATGAAAGAAAATCGATTACAAATGTTGATTTTATCACCGTTTTTTTATATACCAATCATGTTACTTGCATTAAGTCATGGTCGATCGAGATCGACTTATTTTTATGTTAATTTAATTGTTTCAAAATTTTTTTTAATAACATCGGGAATAATGATTATTTATTACGCAAGAAAATTCACTATATCAGAAATAAACAGTAATCGAAATAAAAACTTCTTATTTATTATTAATCGAGTATGAAACTATGAGATGAATATTGAAATTAAAAAAACTACTAGAGAGAATTGACAAAAAACAAAAACAAACTTCATGCATTTTTCTTAGTTTCAATATCAATGGATTCGATCAATTAATATATTTGAAAGATTGCGAGTACGAATCTGGGAAAAACTTGAACGTTGGTTTAGTTTCATTAGTTCTAATCAATATATGAAACTCTTGCCAATAAAATCTAACTTAATCTTATCATATAAGTAAAATGAAATTTTGAATGAAAAAAAAAGAAAAAGAAAACTAATAAAAAATAATTATAGTTGCAATCATCGTCATATGACAACATCTGGAAAATATATACCATTTACCAATAAATTGTCAAATGTAGATGTAACACAAACATTTGTGAGTTATATATTTTCAAAAAAAGAATTTTAGCATCTGCTTAATAATATTAGTAATAAAATATTATTAGTCAAGTTGATAATGACTACTGAAAAATTTAAATAAGCTCTTTTCAGTACCAGAGCCGTTCATTCGAGGAATGACAATATTTTTGATCATCAATTTTTTTCAGTATTCATTTCAATATTATTGTTTTCTTCATCAAATGTAGATGTTATTCCGAACAAACGACAATGTCATCCTCACATTCTGTAATGTCCTTATTAGAACGTGTCGGATGGATCCCACATCCGGATTTGAAAATTTTGAACTCGATGAGTTCTAGTCCTTATCCTCACTCGGTATTGTTTCCCATTGTCAATCAGATTAATTAGTTAAGGGTGTTGTTGGCTTAGAAAAGAATCAACGTATAATATACAAATCAAATAAGATATATGTTTTAATATTAACCAAGAAAATAATATTTTTAAATGAATGTGTAGTTTTTCTACGGATACGCACAATTCATTCACTAATTGCTTTGATCATGCATTAATTAGTTTGATATTTGAAAACAAAGTTTCGATATGTAAATGAGAAGTGATATGTATGATATATAGAAACAGTCGAGAAGAGATAATGAAAAATTACAACTCAAAAAAAAAAAAAAAGAAATTGATGATCACAAGCACTTTTTTTCATTTGATTTGTTCAAATTCCAAAGTTTCTTTTTCAATCTCATGTAAAATCATTAATATATTAAACTCATTAAACAAATATATATTTTAGCTTTGTTGATATTTTGCTTACATTAATTTCCTATAAATTTTCATATTTTATTATTGAGTAGAAAATTTCTATATTATCTCAAATTTTTATTAGAGTGAAATGGATGAAAGAGATTCAAGTGCTTTATATATCGAAGAAGATATCGATCCATCACCATCGTATGATATTGTTATTAATCGTTGTTTATCATCACCTATCAAATTCTATACAGCTGATAAAAAATTTGTCTCAAATAAAAAACCTGACTTTAATAAACTGAATATGATCGATGTGAGTAAGTATATTATATTGTAATAAATTTCCTGAAGTTGAACGAGTATATATATATAGACATATCATCTATCAATAATAGTCATCAATTAATATTTTCAAAAAATATATCTACTTCAAGCGTAACATCAATTGAATTTATTGTAACACCTACTTCTTCGGTAGATAAATTTCAAGAAATTTCTTCGAATGACAATAAAAATATGATTGATACTATTCAATGGTAGTTTTTATTTCTATTATTATTATTTCATACTTTAATAATGAATAATTTCAAACAATTCTAGTACATCTAATCGAAATTCTCAATATTTTAAAAATTCAAGAATAATGAATAATAATAATAATAAAATATCAATATCTTCATCATTTCATGATCTACGCTGTAAATCTTCTCGTTTCATATTAAATAGTTTTCGTTTAATATCAAAACGACGATTAGTCAAATGGAATCAATATTTAACTGGCAAACGTCATCGAATATTTTAAAATTATTTGAAATGACATTTTCATGACGAAAAAATAATACATAAGCTGTTTGTCTTTATAAAAGAAAAAGATTAGAAATTGAGTTTTTATTTGATTGTTCGAATGTTCATGATCTATTTGATATTGAATATTGAAAAAAATTTAAGATATTCTTTTATCCTAACCTTGACCCAGTATTTACATCCTGACAGAGGTATAACAAGCCGAATTTTATTGGCGTATCGAATGAAAAACTTTTCTATTGGTTATTGAATAGAAGCTATTAGATACCATCCTGTACATATTGATATTATGTTTTAGTTTTATCATGATTATTTTAAATATAAAATTACTATTTAATAAATTTCTAATTATATGATTTTATTCAATTTATTTAAAGTATGAAGATAATTTAGATATTGATAATAAGTTTTATACATGTTTTTTTTTGAAATATAGTTATTCTATAAGTTTTTGAATATCTAAACAAAGCTATATCTATTTGGATATTTTTTTTTCTTTTCGTTCTACTTGATTAATCAAAAGAAAGTTAAACGTAAAACGAACATTTTCGTATAAATATAATAATGATAAAATAACATCATTTTTTTTTCTATGTTTTTTTTTTAAATATGATATTCGACCTAGACAAAGTTATTCGTGCGATACGAATATGCATTAATATACATGGATATCTTTGCATGAACGATTGAAATATGATTTTTTTTTTATTCGTCTATTTTTAATCACAGCATACTTGCACGTTTTGTTTTTTTTCGAATCTCTTTGTTTTCATATTTGTCTTACACTAAAAATTGCTTTGCCTATTCTTAACACTTATCTGTAGAAAATGCATCATTTGGCCTTGTAGTAGAATTTGTTAATGTGTATAATTTATTTATTTTTTTGCATAGATAATCTTGTTCAGTTTTAATTTAGTAAAGACTTTTTTTTTGGTGTCGTAGATATGATAAAATTTTTTGTTTTTCTTTCTAGTTTTCAAGTCGATCATCTTTATTTTTCTTTTTTTTCAATCAGAACTATATTAATTAAGATTATGGATATATTTGTTTATAAGAAAATGTGTTATAGATTGTGAAAGATGATTTCCTTTTTTTGCAAGTGATTTGATATCTTTTTCGACGTTTGTGTTTTCATGACAATGAAACGCATACATTGTAAACTCATATTGGCATTTATTGATTCTTACATTCTTATTTTGAAATGAAAAAGAAAAAAAACGAGAAGCTAAGTCTTAAAATTGTATTCAATCTAAGAAAGAAGAAAAAAATACTCTTAGATCATTTTCAAATAGTCAAATCAATTAAAAAAATAACACATGTCTAATTAACTATGTTTGTGTTGATTTCGAGAATAAAGATTTTTTATTATTTCTAAATAAAAGCATTGCCTATCAATAAAAATCATTCATATAAAATCAACTTTATTCATTCTATTTCTCTCGAAATTTTCTACATTCAATTAAATATAAAATATCATCAATATATTTATTGTAGATCAAATCATTCCATCGAACATCGAAAATTTTTTCCGCTCTCTATTATTAATACATCACAATGTCCTCATCTGGTAAATCACGAGGTAAGTTAATTATTTTCGTTTATTTTTCTCTCAATATAGATTTCTAATTTAGGACGTGGTCGAGCTCGACCAATTCAATCAAAAGACACTAATGTACCAGGTGGTTTACAAGATTATTCTGATTTAGAAACATCATCATGTGTTTCTCAACGAAGTGAAAGTAGTGATATGCCACAAAATATTAGTGAAACAGCACAATCGGATGAGGTTTGTATTGAATAAAAAAAAAAACATTGTTTCCATTTTGATATATGATTTCATGTAGCAATTTCGAGCGGAAAAACCTCGTCGTGGAAATCCACCAAAGGTGATGCCAGGTATGATTATTAATAATTAAAATAGAATTTATTTATTTATTTATTTATTGAAATTTATTTTTAGGAGCACCTCGTGGTAGTGGTGTACAAGGTATAACATCTGAATTTTCAACTATGCGTATTGGTTCAAGTAGTGGTCGATCAAGTTCTCGATCAGTACCATATTCAAGTATGTCTGAAACTCAACCACAAGCAACTGAAAAACAAGGTATTTTCTTTTTACTATTACTTGTTTGTTTTTTTTTGTTTTGAACTCTTCTTATTTTTCTTAAAGGTACAGTTGGTGATCCAGTTAATATCATAGCAAATTATATAAAAATATTAACAAAACCTCAATGGGAACTATTTCAATATCATATTGAATTTATACCAAATGTTGAAAATAAACGTTTTCGACGTGAAATAATTAGTCAACATCGAGTATGAAATTTGAATTTATTAATCTTTTGATATAAAAACGTTTTTTTTTTAAATTATAGACACAATTTAAAGATGTAGCATTTGATGGTACAACAATTTATACATTTGATGATTTTGGTGATTCACCAGAATTTGTTTGTCGTCATCCAGCAACATCGGAAGAAGTAAGAGTTATTCTACGAAAAGTAGCACGAAATTCACCTGATTCACCAATTTTTTTTCATTTGGCTAATCTTATTGTTCGAAAGTATGATATTAGTTCTTTTTTTTATTAAATCTACTCATGGATTTCTTTTAATAATTCATGTTTAGATTACTTGAATTATCGGGCATGAAATTAAGTCAGTTTCTTCTCTGTTGTTTTTTTTTCTTTGTTAATAAAACGTTTTGTTTTGTTTTTTTTTGTATACGATTTAGTCGGTCGAAATTATTATCAATTTGATCATAAAATTGATCTTGATCGATATAAATTAACATTATTTCCAGGTTTTATGACAAATGTTAATATATATGAAGGAGCTTTGATGGTCAATGTAGATTTATCTCATAAGGTTATTTTTTTTTCTTAGAAGTTATTGTGTCTAAATTAGATAGTTTTTTTTTTAGGTGTTAAATAAAACTACTGTATATCAACGTTTACAAGATATATTTAGCCAATATCAAGATGTGAAATATGCTCAAGATACTGCTACCAAAGAGTTAGTCGGTCAGGTAACATAAATAAATGATCGAAATACAAAAAAAAATATTTTCATACTTTCAATAAACAACAATGACTTCGTAGTTATAGCTGAATCAGATGACTAATACCAAAATAATTTTGTAACAAGGTTTATCTAGTCGGTAGTAGGCATGTACCTATACAGTTTGAATCATTTATGTCTAAATGAAAATAAATGCTCTTATGTACGGAATCATGTGACACGAGTTTTTTCTGTCATTAGGAAATTGGTGTAGGACAATGATAGTAGAAAATGTTCAATGAGAGATTTTGACAATGTTATTAGAACTACCTAGTAGAGTCAATTAAAAAACACAAACTAAATAGTTAATGGAGTCATTCTCTGTTTGATTATCAAAGTCAGATATCTTTCTATATTTGTAATGCAACATTTTATTAATTTATAATAGAATATAACTTTCGCTGCAAATGCTCTCTAACGATTCAGTAGAAGAATGTTGAAAATCGTAAATGAATTCTGATAGTTGATTATGAAAAATATCATATATAAAAAGATTTAACTAAGAAGTAAGTTGTAATATGAAAGAAATTAAGTATCAAGATGTTGCTTAATGATTTGAAGAAAGATTAATTTCGTCGTACTATTTTTCTCCATGAACTTTTGATAACTATCGAGAGTCAGTAGGGTAAAATTCATGTTATCTATGATTTGTTTGACAGTATCTAACCAGAGATAATGATGATTATTTATCACAATTACTTCCATTTGGTAGTATAAAAAAACAACAGTAAGAATTAGAAAAAAATTTATTATACTTCGTACAATATTGAACGATTTGATTGAATTAAAATTTTAAAAAAATTATATCATATACTAAAGAATATACATTAATAATTCTAATCAATATGAACATTTTAATTAGATTGTGCTTACAACATACAATTCTAAAACATATAAAATAGACGAAATAGCATGGGATCGTTCTCCATCACAAACATTTCCAATGCGTGATGGTTCACAATGTTCATTTATTAAATATTATGAAGATGTATTTTAATATAATTTTCTTTTCTTCATTATATATAATATTAAATTATTTATAGAAATATCAATTAAAAATAATCGATCCAGGACAACCACTTTTAGTTAGTAAACCATCAAAAAAAGATCGTCGAGCTGGTGTCAATGCACCATTTTTACTTGTACCTGAATTATGTTGTGTTACTGGTAAATATTTATTTATTCATAGTTATATTCTTGTAGTCTATCTCAATGTGTTTAGGTATTAGTGATATAATGCGTTCAGATTTTCATTTTATGAAAGAAATCGCCAGTTATACACATGTTGATGCTAATACTCGTTATAATCGTCTTCGGCAATTTGTGACTGATATTCATCAGTATGTTGTTGTAGATATATATATATATTTCTTATTAATTAAAAATTTCTAATCATAGAAACTCTGAATGTCAAGATGAATTAGCTAAATGGAATATGAAACTTGACACTGATCTAGTCAAATTTGAAGCAAGAATTCTTGATGCTGAACATATATTGTATTTTGATGTAAATATTTTTCTTCATTTTATTTCTATGTATTTTAATTATTTATTTGTTTTTATAGCGTTCTGTAAGATACAATTATAATGAAGCCGGTAACAAAAAAAAACAAAAAGAAGAATATAAACGTTAATTAAATAGATCTTGTTTATTTTTTGTACAGATTGGAGTCGTGATGGTCGTAATATGCGTCATATTAGTGCTAAATCTCTTTATAATTGGATTGTAGTATTTCCAGGAAGAGATGAGCAACTATCATTAGGACTTATTGATGCGCTTATTCAAGTTTGTAAACCATTTGGTAAAATTTTTTAATTAGATTTTAGTTTAATTTTTTCTTTTTTAATTAAAATAAACTTTTGTCTTTTGTTTTTTTTTTGTTATTCAATAGGAATGCATGTTGAATACCCATATATGTAAGTTATTTTAATATTAAATGAAAAAAAAAAAGAAACAGCAACATTGAAAAATTTTCTTTTCTAGACAACAATTACTTAATGACCGACCTGAATCTTATCTTCAAGCATTAAAAGATTCTATACCTCATAATACAGATCTTGTATTATGTATATTATCAAATAATCGAAAAGATCGTTATGATGCATTAAAAAAATTTTTATGTCTTGATAATCCTGTACCATCACAGGTAAGATTTTCTTTTTTTTTTTTTTTGTTGTTGTTTATTAAATAATTTATTATTTAATTTTAGATGGTTCTTACAAAAACATTATCACGACGTAATCAATTAATGTCTGTTGCAACAAAAATTGGTATACAAATCAATGCTAAATTAGGTGGTGAAGTATGGGGTGTACAAATTCCAACAAAAACTTTAATGGTTATTGGAATGGATTCATATCATGGTAATAGAGAAATTCTCTGCATCATTTTTCATATACCTATCTGATAGAGATGTGTAATAGAGTACGGTAAGAATTAGAAAATCTTTCTCAGTGAGGACGTGATAAAGGCTTACTCTCTACGTCACTAATGTAATACCATTTTATTATATATCACTTTTAAAGACTGTTAACTACAGTAGGATAATGGAAAAGTGAGATAGAATTTTTGTAGAGTAAAGCAAGGGTAGAAGTTTTGATAGTTTTTAAAAATGCACGGAACTAGAAATTTGACTGATAAGCGAAGATAATTTGTCTGGTACAAAAGTAAATGAGAAAAATTGCTTTTTTAAATTTGAAAGATACTATGAGTAAGCGTTTAGAAAATTTTTCACTGAAAGACTTTTGAATTAAAATAATTTTCTTACGTTCTATAGAAAAATATTAAAATCATTGTATTGAAAGCCTTTTTCTTTTACTTATTTAGATTCAAAACGTCGTGGTGCATCAGTAGGTGCATTTGTTGCATCAACAAATCCAACATTAACAAAATTTTATTCACGTGTTATTTATCAACGTACAGCACAAGAACTTATGGATGGTTTAGCTATTTGTATGAAAGGTAAAAAGAAAACAATATGTATTACTAAACTTATTATTTTATATATAGATGCATTAAAAGAATATTATCAAAATAATAATTCTTTACCAGAAAAAAGTAAGTTTTTAAATATTATTTTATTAAATAAAAAGTATATAATTATATATATTTATTTTAATTGATTTAGTTGTTCTTTATCGAGATGGTGTTAGTGATGGTCAATTAGCAGCTGTTGCTGAACATGAATTACCACAAATAATCGAAACATTTCCAAAAATAATGTCTGGTTATGAACCCAAACTAGCTGTTGTTATTGTAAAAAAACGTGGTAATGCTCGATTTTTTCAACAAGAAGGTCGTAATATACAAAATCCTCAACCGGGAACTATTATTGATCATACTGTTACAAGTGTAAATTATCAAAGAAATTAGAAAAAAACAAACTCGAATCTCATATTCATGTTTGTTCTTTCTTTTTTTTTTAAGGCTGAATGGTATGATTTTTATTTAATCTCACAATGTGCTCGACAAGGAACAGTTGCACCAACACATTATAAGTATGTTTTATTGTTTTCTATTCATTAAAATAAAAAATATATATATATGTATTGTTTTATAGTGTTATTTGGGATCGAACAAATTTTAAAGTTGATCATATGCAACGATTAACATATAAATTGTAAATATTTATTGAATGATTTTTTTTTTTCGAATGATTAAATTTTCTTTTCTTTATTTTAGATGTCATTTATATTATAATTGGCCAGGAACAATTCGAGTACCAGGTAAGAAAATTTTTGTAATTTAATATTTTAAAATTATTTTAAATAATAATTTCTTTTAGCTGTTTGTCAATATGCTCATAAATTAGCATTTTTAGTTGGTCAAAGTCTTCATCAAGATTTTAGTGTATCACTTGCAAATAAACTTTTTTATTTGTAACAATCTCATTTTCAAACAAAAAAAAAGAAGAGAGCTTGTTTTTTTTAATTCAATTGTTTTTTCTTTTTCTTTTTTTTTTTTATCTTCAATTTATTATCGTTCAATATTCCAATGAATGCATTCCATTGCATTGTTTTTTTTTTTGTTTTTGTTAACTAAATTGATAAAATAAGTTTTTCATCGTTCATTAATATTCATACAATGTACAGTTTAATTTCTTTTTGTTTTTCTGATTCTTCTATCAAAGCAGAAAAATTCTGTGTCTATTATTTCATTGTGATAAGAAAACGCAAAATAAAAATTCCTATCAAACTAATAATAATTAGATTACAATAATAGAAAAAAAAAAATATTTTTTAGATGAAATGAATCTATTAAAAATAATTCGTTGGACAATTAATTCACAGAAATATTCATTTATTACTGTGAGATCATGTTTAGGAAGTATTAGACAAATACGCTGGCAAACAACTGATATTCCACCAACAAAAGAAGATCCATCAGCTGATGTTAGTACGAAAGTAACACCCATGAAAAAAAGTAATCTTATGGAATTTTTTGATACAACAGATAATTTACAGGAATCAAAAATTATTCATGGTAGACTTTTTTATTTTAATATGATGTTTCTTTTTAGTTATAATTTAAATATTTTATAGGACGTTGGTGGTATGTAGATGAATTACGTTTAAAAAGTAATGAAGATTTACATAAATTATGGTAATAATTATAAAAGAAAAACATGAGAAAATTTTTAGAATATTTGATCATTATTATTTAGGTATGTTTTATTAAAAGAACGTAATCGTTTATTAACTATGGAAGAAGAATATCGATATCAACATGAATTATTTCCTAGTCCGGAACGCATTGATAAAGTATTTATTTATGATTTTGCTTTCCATAGAGCGAGTTTAGAAGAGTCAATAATATCGTAGAGAACTCAGAAACGTTTTATTTCGTAGAGAATAGTTTGCTGGATCATTTCGTATGGTAGGAATAAATTTTCTGCTCGAGTTGTAGGTACTAAAAAAATTATAGTAATCATTCTGCTTTGTACTATCTGTTCTCTATCTAGCTTCTGTGAGATTTTCGAATAGTATTGATACTTGTAGTTGACATTGTCATTGTTATCTATTACAGAATAGATTTTCATCATATAACTTGTCTGTTGATAGAAAAACATATGATGTAGAAAAGCCCAACTTTTGCAGTTTTTTTCAAACTTATCGATTATGTAACTCATCTTTTGTTTTTCGAAGATGAATCAATTTAAAACAAAATATTTTCTTATCAAGTGATAGTTTATAGTATTCACTACAAGATATGTTTCGAAAGTTTTCTTTTTACATCTATGTTTCCTTTATATAATCGTTGTACGAATGGTCACTCAAATAACTAAGAAACGATCAATGGTTAAAACTAATTTGATTTTATATTCAGGTTGAAGAAAGTATGCGTAATATAATGTCCGTTATACGAGAACGTGATATTGCTTATAATCTATTAGAAACAGGCAAAACTGGTGAACAAACTCCTCAAATACGGTATGATTGATATAAAATCTATTCATAGATTGTTATATATTTTTTGTATTTTTAGTGAAACAAGTTTTGGTCTTCTACGATATTATCAACCAAAAGAACGTATATTACCTTTTTATAAAAATCGTTATTATCAATTATTATGGGGTAAACGTAAACCGGGTGTATGTATCTTTTATATACATTCATGAAATTTTTATTATTAATAATTTATTTATTTTAAGCCATGGACAAATATTTTTAAACGACGTTATAATGAATTTCAAGAACATCAAGAATATCAAGAAACAAATCGTATTAAAAAAATTGTTGCCAAGATTTTACAAAAATATCCACATTTACGTGATGATGAAGGACGTGTTTTGGAAGAATATAAGAAACGTTATGATTTTGAACATTATCATATACCAAAACGATTAGCTCAACGACCAAAATTACGTGATCATCAAACTGTATGGAATGAACAAGAATTTATTGAAAATGGTACATTAGATGATCCGAATAGTGAAGATTTTGAACGTTTACAACAAGAAAAAGTTGTTCGAATGCGAAGAAAGAAAAAATAAAAAAATGAATCGATATTTTTTTCTGTTTTTTTTTCAAAGATAAATACAGATATAATCTAGTTGTTATATTTTTTTATTGATTCGCTATGATTTGAATTTCTTTAAAATGATATATAACTATCAGAGATTGATTTATTCGATTTATTGAATAAATACAATTACAATACTTTACAATACAAGAGAATAATTGGAATTATCAACGCCGCTTATATCCTTCTCCATAGAGAAAACCAGCCATACCCACCACAATCTATAGCATATCATGGTCTACAGCCATGGAAATTTGAATGCATGTCCCAGTTATAGCCTGTAAGAACTACAAAAATCTTCACTATATCCAAATCTTGATGAACTATATCGATTACGGAAAAATTGTCACTAGTTTGACTCATTATTTAAATTGGAGCTAAATAAAAAATATCTAGACATAAACAAACTGCAGCTCTGTGTCGTATAGTTTTACTTACCTTTAACCTCCTCTCTCTACAAAAAGTTAATATTTGTCATAAACATGAAAATTGAGATAAATACATGGCAAAATAGTCCGAGGTCTGATCTTTCATCAATAATATGATTTTTTATTTGACGGTTCGTTCTTTCGACAGTATTCCGTCATTTTCTTCTCGAGCACTTTATCTTTGTCTATGTTGTTTTAATCACACATTTTAGATTTCTCGAAGGAGCTTCATTGTAACCAATAGCTAAATCTATTGTTTGAAAGACCGTGTTAAGACGCAGAACATGACAGAGCCATTTTTTTGAATTAATAAGCTTTGATACTATTATATAAAAGAGTACTTCTATCATTAGAGCGCCATTTTTTGAAGAGTTTTTCGAAACATTGAGCCTGCCATTCCTTTTCTTCTCTTTAAGAAAGAATCTCTATCATACCTTGCGTTATGACATGCTGTTTCAAACAAAAAGCAATTAAGTATGTGAGATGAAGGTCTACAAAGAACTTTGACTTGCCAAATGAGCTAATTTTGACCTTTATTAGCTGAATATCTTTTGAACATGTCATGGTGGAGAGCTAGAAATTTTAGCATAGCCTCTTCACTACAGCAGTAACACATTCTGAAAATTCTATACGATTTGAACATTTCTGAGCCAAGATCGATTTTTGAAGAAGAAATGCTTAACAAATGAAAATATGGACTAGTTAATAATATGGATTATGTATAGAAATATGTATGGTTGATATTTTTTTTAATGAGCCATTTTGTGAAGACCTTGTGAATAGTGATTATTACTATTTGCATTTCGACGATTGAAAAAATGTGTTTGAAATGCAATACTATGATATAAATGTTGCTATTTTAATATATGACATTTATCCTACGAAGCTTACTTAATCATTCAGTATGAGTGCAAATGTATGAAATATTTTTTTCTACTCGATGACATATAAAGACAACAGATATTTCATCATGGTTTCATGTAATAAGATAATTGAATATATACTGAAATTCGAGCTTTTTTTTTCATTGTGATACCATAATTTTTGAGTTAAGAAAAAACAAACATATCACAAAAAATTGGATTATTATTTAGACAAAACAATTGCTAATAAAAAAATATTTTACGTTTTCTACTTAACTATCTAATACTCTTTCAATGAATTTAAACTGATAATGAACATTTTGATTTTTCAAATAATTGTTTCACGTGTGTTTTGGCTGCATCAGCAAGTAAATCGCGATGCAATCGTTCAGTATCACCATCAAAAAAATTATTACTAGCTTCTGCATCTAAAATCCATGTCCCTAATATTTCTAATGCTTTTTGTTCATTATCAATACTTTCAGCAAATACAATATGTTTTCCTTCATCTTGTTCTTCAAGTAATGTAAAAAAATATGCTTTTGCAAGAAAACCATATCGAGCTGTTTTTGATCCCAGAATGAGAACTTTAAGAGATTTACGTTCAGTATCATTAAAATGATTTTGATACCATGGTCTTATTTTTGAATCAAGCATATCAAGATGTATACGTGCAGCTAATTCAATATTAATTGAAAATAAAATTCGTGCTTGTTGACAAAATTTTTTTAATTGAATTTTATCAACAAATTTTGTTTTTAATATTACTCGTAAATATTCTATTGATAAATCAATAATATCATATTGAGTTTTTTGTATATGTGATGGAAATTGAAAAGAATTTCGAAGAGAACGTATATCTTGCAGATATTGTTTTAATTCAATATAATTATCATTAGATAAATTTCCAAGATTAAACATAAGTGTTAGATAGATTTTTAATGGTATATGTGATATGGATTTTACATCGTGATAAAGTTTAGGTATTACTTGTTCTTCAAATCGTTTACCACGATGTATAATTATAGCGTTATCTTCATTACAAATGATTAAAGGATTTATCATTGATATTAAATGATTACGAGTACGATCATATGTTGTTATGAATTTTTCATTCAAATTGAACAATGCATCGGAATAAACATATATTATCGATGTAAAAATTATTTTTACTAACATAATATTGTTCCATTTCATATTTGAATTCAGGCAAAATGAGCTTAATCAAAAAACAATATTGATGGAAAATACGATAAATTTTTTTTCTTTGCCAAAAATCAGTATTTCTATTGATTAGAGAGACAACGAATGGCAAAATAACAGTCATAGATGGATGGAGACGTAACGTTAGCATTCAAAACAACTATTCACAAAAAAATAAGCATATGATTTTGACTAATAATGTTCTGTTTGAAGTATGTCACCAAGAACATTTCAAACAGATGTGTTGTTAAACGCTTAAGAGTACTCGAACAATGATTGAAATAAATATATTAAAATTGACATTGAAAGTACCCTAGTTTTGAATGATAGTGATCTGTGAAAGAAAAGTTGTATTCTTCTGTATAAATGATTATCACTAAACTCAAATATTCAAGAATAGATTTCAAGAATTTATGAAATTATTTTAGCAGAAATTATGAAGCATAAGTCCGTCTACTTGATTATTTCAACAAAAGATTAGTGTTTATAAGATTAAAAGCAACAACATTAAAGTAATGTTGAATAGGAATAATATTTTTTTTTGATTTTTCTTAGAATATCATCCTTCGTTATACTAAAATACATAAAATGACATTTCAGTAAAACAACAATATATTCTGATTTGATTATTAGGATGTACTATGTGAGAATAAACTATTCAAATTGGCTGGAATATTTATTTGCATAAGAATTTATTGAAGTTTGAATCATGCATGATACATGTATGATTCAATTTTCTACTACATTAACCCTTTGATCGCCGACATAAGAGAAGGAAGAAACGGTTTTGCAGAAAATTTATTCGTTTTTTATGGAACAATTCTACAGCGTGCCTTAATAAAATGGTGGATTTTGAAGCACACGCTGCTCAACGTTTGTTTTTACGCAAATGTGTGTAAAAAACCATACATTATGAATGATTACTTTAGTTCACGCAGAGATGAGGCTCCCAACGTTTATAAACGGTGGCGGCGGTCAAAGGGTTAAGTATTTCGAAATTATTAATTTTATCAATCAACGCAAACAATACATCATATGATTTATCTATCAAAAAAAATTAGATGATAATCATTCACAGTTGCATGACTTATTATTTCAATCAGACTGATAAAATTTTTTCAATAACACAATATGTGTTTAATATTAATTTGCATTTCAATCGACAGCAAAATATTGCTGTCACCTGCTGAGTATATTTATGTATTGATCTCGTATGATTAGAAAAAATAAAAAGAACTTAATAATACTGTTAGGTTTCTTGAGTTTAATGGAACTTCAAAATTTGCCAACGTGCAACACACTGAAGTAGTTGACTGAATAGGGTTACTTGAGATACTTCAAGGAAAAATATCTATTGCACTTATCATTGAAATACGTACATGCCCAATCAGATGTAGCTAGAGACCTGCAGAGTTACATTTTTTTAAACTCCGACTCCGACATTCGAAAAAACTTTGAAATCTTTTTTCTAATCAAATCAAGATTTTCATTTTGCTAATAATGATGATAAAGAACATATTGAGGTTTTGAATTTTTGGCATAAACTACTGGGTTTATTTCCAGTTTTATTTTCAATTGCTAGAAAAATCTTTGCAAAATCGGCTTCAAACATTACGATTAACGCTTTTTTCGTGTCATCGAAAAACAGTGTCGGCGAGCGCAGAACAAATTTTGATGATGAAAACCTTGATCAGCATGTTTCTTTAAAAAAACTTAGTTTTATTGAAAGAATTTCATCAAAGTCAGAAGGCATCAACAAAAAGATCAAATTTTGATCCAGTTTCAATTACGTTAGAACAGTGAAGTGAAATAGTAGTCAAAAAAAGCACTTAAAGAAGATGAAAATATATCTAATGACGAAAGCGAAGGTATTGAATGGTACTGAACTTATTTTTCGCAATCATCGGTTGTAAAAGCTAATCTAGTGTGGATGTTTTTTGTTGTTTTTTTGTACTTTTATATTTGGTTTTACTTGGCTATTGGATTAAAAGTTGTTTTTAACAAGGAGTTACTATAGTGAAAAAAAATGTCGCACAAGAAAAGAATGCAATAGGATTTTCGGAGTTAAGTGCAGGTCTCTAAATGTAACCTGACAAGTACTCTTAATGTTCAAGCTTCATGAAAAAAATCAACATATCTTCAAAGAATTTCTCTTGCCAAAATATTTCAGAAAATGATAAATCATTTATATAATTGTTATTTCAAATGGTTAAATTCTAGAAAAAACTATTTTTGTATATGTTCACTCAGTTTCCCACCATGGCATGTTTTTCATTCGATAAATTTCGACTGATGAACTGATTTAGACATAGCAATTAGTCTTCTAAAAAATATTTTGAACTTGAATAGTGTGTAGAAAGCGATATTGTACAATATCTGATTTTGTTTTTTTAATTCATTTTGATTGAATATTGTGCTTATTCAACCTTTTTTTCTAAAATATTATATTTATGTGCAAAGTCTCGTCATCGACGAAATTATTTTGGACACAGAATCGGTAAATAATTAAAAAAAGCATTATTGTATCTTTAATACTAAAAATCACAATAAAAAAATGCTATCGAAGTTTATATTTCAATGAGACTTTTAATAATCATTTTAATAATGTATTATCTCGAAGTTACCTAGTGTGTTGTAGTGGATTTTTTGGTGTTCCATCAAGACGTTTGAAAGTTCCATAAACAATGTGAGTTTCTTCAAACAATAAATTAAAAATAGTTGATTTGTCAGACTACATCAGTTTGTCAATTGTTTTTTATCTAGTAAAAACCTTTTAAAGTTACTTCCATATTCTTTTCTGAGCAAATTATAATAGAGTACTTTTTTTCTTGAAGTATGCATACTAATGAACCCCCATGAAGTGTCATTACTCAAGCCTCGAAAGCACAACGATATTATTGCCACCCCCTCCCCAGTCACTGATTAAATAGTGAATATGTACTCAAGAAGCGACGACGGCAAAACACAAATTAGTAAGAGAGAGAACCTCACGCAAAGTGAGTAAATGAAACGCAAAAGAAATGTCACGTGATGATGACGACATCTCGTCATATACTTTCAGTAAATAGGAAGAGAATACATTTATATTGATTGCCGATATTTAAAACAGAATTTTTCACTATAGTCAACAAAACAAAATACAATAATAAATCGGTATGATGTCGTCAAGTGAGCAAGAAGCTGTAGGGCTGTATTCAGGAAGCATCGCCGATTTACTAACAACCAAAAGATCTATTTCGTCCTCTACTGAAATAGCAAACACGACACAGGATAATAAACGGGGAGAATCAAATGATAACATGATTTCTTTAAAGAATTGGCAATCTTGTATATCTCAAAAGTTAATTGTCATCTGGTTGGATCCGAACTTAAGTGAATTTGACTATAAATATCATGATTTAATTATTCAGCTTCGACATATTACTAATGCTGTACAACTCTTTACTCATATTGATGAATGTATTGACTTTATCACAAGTATTGAGGATGGAAAATTCTTGTTTATATTATCAGATAATGTCGCTATGACTGTTATACCTCTTATTAATGATTTATCTCAAGTCGATTCAATATATATTTTTTATCATGAAGAGATCAAATCGGAACAAAGATTATCAGAATGGAGAAAAGTAAGAGGTGTGTTTGCTGATATCTCAGTGATTTTGACTCAACTTCAACAAAAGTTTCGACAATATGAGCAAGATTTAATATCAACTCATATATTCTCGTTCGGTTCTGTTCTTGATTTAGATGAACTTGATCAATCATTTATGTATTCTGTACTATTAAAAGAGATTCTTCTTGAAATGAATTATGATGAAAAAGCAAAAGCTAACTTTTTCAAATTGCTTCGTGATCAAAATTTAGGTTATCAAGTTGATTTGAGTAGAATCGATGAAATGGAAAAGAATTATAACCAGCATTCGCCTATTTGGTGGTACATAAACAGGCCATTTATTTACTCGATACTCAATAAAGCATTAAGAACACAAGACGTTACTAGTATTATTAAAATGCGATTTTACTTGAAAGATCTTCATCAACACATCGAACAAGTCTACTCGACAGTAAATAAAATCGAAACATTGATCGTATACCGAGGACAAAGCATGTCAAATGATGAATTTGAAAAAATGAAGAAAAGTACGGGAGGTCTTTTGTCATTCAACAACTTTTTGTCTACAACTATTGATCGAAAAGTCGCGTTGGGATTCGCCAATAGTGCTCAAGATGATTCACATTTGACAGGAATACTCTTTGATATGGAAATCGATCCTTCTGTCTCAAAAACTCCTTTTGCTCCATTGAAAATTGTCAATGATTGTTCACACTGCGAGGATGAAATTCTTTTTTCAATGCATACCGTTTTTCGCATACGTGAAATTGAACAAATTGACAATGGTTTGTGGAATGTGAAGATGATTATGACAAATAACACCGATACTCAGCTCGAGCATCTTACCAATCGTATTCGCGAAGAAATACAAGATCCTAATGCGTTGCATCGTCTCGGCAACTTATTGTTTAAGATGGGACAGTTTGACAAAGCTGAGGATACTTTCAATACACTACTCGAAATGTTATCCAACGACGATTCAAATGAACTTGTTTATATTTACAATCAACTTGGAAACATTCTTATTGAGAAAGGCTATCTAGAAAAAGCACTGTCGTTTTTGGAAAAAACGCTTCAAATTAGTTGCAGATCTTCTTTATCAAATCATCCAGATTTGGCAACCACCTATAATAATCTTGGTTTAGTGTACAACAAAATGGGACAGTATTCGAAAGCACTGTCGTTCTATGAAAAGACACTTGAAATTCAACAGAATACTCTTCCATCTGGTCATCCAGAGTTCGCTACTACTTATAACAATATTGGTTTAGCGTACGATAATATGGGAGACTATCCAAAAGCGCTCTCCTATTATGAGAAAACAACTGAAATAAGGCAGAAAACTCTTCCATTGAATCATCCTGACCTGGCTAATTGCTACAATAATATTGGTTCGGTATTTCAAACAATGGGAAATTATCCGACGGCACTTTCGTACTTGGAAAAGACACTTGAAATCCAACAGAAAACTCTACCACCGAATCATCCCGACCTGGCTACAACCTTCAATAACATTGGATGGGTATGCCATTCAATGGGAGAATATTCGAAAGCTCTTGTATATCTAGATAAAAGTCTTCAAATTAGACAGATAAGCTTGCCATCATATCATCCACATTTGGCCAATACGTACAACACCATCGGTTTGGTATATAATAGTATAGGAGATTATTCGAAAGCGCTTTCATACTATGAAAAAACGCTTGACATTTTTCAAAGAACTTTACCAAAAGGTCATCCATCACATGCTGAAACTTATAACAATATCGGTTCAGTATATCAAACCATGGGAGATTATTCAAAAGCACTTTCCTACTATGAACAGACACTTCAAATTAGGGAGAAAATTCTTCCATCTAATCATCCATCACATGCTGAAACGTATAATAATATTGGTTCAGTATATCAAGATATGGGAGATTATTCCAAAGCGCTCTCATTCTATGAAAAAACACTTCAAATTAGGGAGAAAACTCTTCCACCTAATCATCCAGATATAGCTATTACATATAACAAAATTGGCTTAATATATAATAGTATGGAAGAGTATTCAAAAGCGCTTTCTTATTATGAAAAGACACTTAAAATTCAGCAAAAATCTCTACCTTCAATTCATCCAGCATTGGCTGATACATATAACAATATAGGACGAGTGCATAGTTCAATGAATGATTACTTGAATACTATCTCATATTATAAAAAGGCACTTAAAATTCAGCAAGCAGTTCTTCCATTTAATCATCCATCATTAGCAACTACTTACAATAATATTGGCCGAGCACATGCTGCTAGAGAACAGTACTCATTTGCACTCCAATATTACCAAGATGCTCTTAAAATTCAAGAGAACGCTCTTCCTTCAAATCATCCTTCATTGGCTGAGACATATAACAATGTTGGAGAAATGTATCGACTAACAGGAGATTGCTTAGCTGCACAACAATATTATGATAAAACGCTTAAAATTCAAGAAGAAGTACTTCCCCCAAATCATCCATCCCTAGCTACGACATACAGTAATATAGGTCAAGTATATTACTCTATGAAGAAATATGAAAGAGCACTGTCATACGTGGAGAAAACACTTAAAATACAATCAAAATCATTTCCATCGAATCATCCATCAATCGCTATGAGTTATTACAGCATGGCAACAATACTGGAAGAACTTCATCGATATAAAGAGGCTGTTACACATATGTCACAAGCAGTTAATATTATTTCTCATAGCATGGAGCCTAATTATTTGCAAGCAGAAAAATATCAACAATATCTCAATGAACTCTTGGCTATAAGCAGTGATGAAAAACTGCATAAGAAAACACTTAGAGAACAGTAAGTCTACATTATCTTTTGAACCTTTCAATCAATTTTCTATATAGGTGGACTTATCCTGTTCTTCTTGTTCTTTCTTCCATAGAAGAATGTCATATATATTCCATTTTAAAGAACATCACTGATGGTTGCCTCATGATTCCAATTCAGACAGACAAGTGCATGGATAAATTACTGTCAGATCAACGGATAAAAGACCTTATATTCGAAGTTTCATCTGTTTCTTCCGATGACCGAGACCGCATGCTCGAAATTGTCTCATCTCTTGATAATATTAAATCAATCTACTTATTGGGAAAACCACCAGAAACAAGAAAACAACGGAATGAGTTTTTTAATCGTTTTGACAAAGTATGCATATTTTGCGAGGATGAAGAGCAACTTGCTGTTCAATGGGTGTTGGATACGGCTAGCAATTGTCGCATATCTGGCAATCAGTGCATTGAGGCAGGCGACAAAGATACTGCTCGTGAACACGTTCAACGAGGTATAAATCTTTACGATCGTCTTAGCAAGTTCATCGATGCAACACGACATAAAGTATCATAAAACATTCTTCTATTTATCAATGTCTATGAAATAAAATAATATAAGCTTTCTTGCTTTCAACAACATCATATTTATTACAAAAATATATTTTGTTAATCATGCTCATTTTAAAATTTTAGATTTCATGTCAACACCAAGCACAAGAGTATTGACTCTTTTTGATCCGGATGATAAACATGATTGGTGTGATACTCGATTCAACAAGAACATATTTATTCGTTTTATTGACTCTCAAATTTGTCGTAATCATATATGTACCCATATCATCAATCAAGAAATGGACGTTCATTTCTTTTTTCCCGATACTCAACTAGAACTTATTATGCATTGGTCACCTGAACATAAGGACACTTGGAAGTATATTTATTGTCGTGATCAAACTTCGATCAAGTCAATCAGCGAAAAATATGGAAGACGCGTTGCTCACAAGATATTCCCTATTGACGACCTAGAATTTGAAATTGGCCATGTCCAAGTTACGCTGTTGTGTTCATTAGCAAAGCAAGCGCCTGAGAATTCACTTCGGCGTGATGGAATGGTATCAAAAGCAATAGAAGAATTAGAATGTCTCGGTCACAGGTTAAAACAGATGATGACCGATCAAATAGGTGATCAGCCTGTTGAACATCACTGATACACAACTTTTTTCTTCGATTCACTGAATATTACCTAGCCACTTTTTTGTAGTTAGTTTTTTGCCTATCAGTATTCCATAGAGGACACTCTGTCAACCATAGAAACAAAGGATGACCATCGACAGATTGTTTTGACAATTATGTACATCTTACTGGTTTTTTTCCAAAAGGCAGACTTTGCAAGTCTTCCAGTGCTTTTTGTCAGACACAAAATAATCAGATATGATTTCTGCAATTCAATACGGTTTACAAGTGAACAGGTCCTTAGGAGGAGATCGCCTGTGAGGAGACTCAAGATCATCCCAGCATACTAAGCACTGGTCTAAATTTATATTGTTTATTTTTTACGTGTATTTCAAAGGTCATAATCTAAAATCACCAACCCTAATTTTGAGCTCATTTGGATGTACTCTAGGTAAGTAAGTCAATACCGACTTGAGAACACTACCAATTTACTATTTAAAAAAGGAGTGAAAAATGGTACTATCAATGTTTATTGGGATTATACTTCAACATGTCAGAGATTGTTTTCGTGCATTGTGCTAATAGATAGATGATCGATTGCTGAAGAAATGAGCAATTTGAATGATTCCATATTATCTATTTATTAGGATTCTGCAGTCCAATATAGGCAGAAAAAGTTATAATTTATGAGTTTATAACGGTGGATTTTCTAAAACTCATACATTTTCGAAGAAAATAGTGAGTGTAAGCCTTTCGTCGAAGTTTTTGCGCCTGCATCTTCTCTCTCCTCCTCTTCTCCTTTCTGTTACAGACACTTAGCAACGCAGATCTTCATTATAAACAGGCTCCTATTACAGACATCTCCCATTACCGACCACTCTTCATTACAGACTTTAGCAATGGAGAAAAATAGGTGTCAACCTTCCTAGAATTTTTTTGCAAAATCAATCACGTCAGGAATTATGAAAAGTTATGAACATCATTGTTTGTGAATTGCTCAATGTATAATGATCCATTCGATCTGCTGTATATATCATGGATATCTAAAACAGACTTATTTGCTAATTAATTTAATGATTATAATAATAGAAATGTAAAATTAAAAACAAATAATTTAAAAAAATGAAATATAATGAACGAATAGCAACGATGCAAACAAAAAATAGGGTCCGCAGAAAAAATAAAAACTTCTGTTCGAAATGCAGATCTTAGAGAGATGCTTACTCTGATGATTGATTATTGTGTAGAGTGCACAAATCTTTTTTTTCATAACAGTCTTGAATATTTTTTTCGAAAGAAACGAAATTTTTTAAACAATTTTCATGGACAAGGTACGATTCTAAGCCCAAACGATGGTGACATTCGAAGTCAACATAAACAACTAGATTGAATCAAATGAATTCTAGAAAAGTGTTTTTCTGTGCAAAAACTAAGTCCTGCAGAAACATAGGACAAGACTTACATAAAATGCACCGTGGGGATCACAAGTGATTTTCCTCAAAAAGAACATTTTCGCAGAATTCATTCGATTTGATGTAGTTTTTGTATGTTGGTTCTGAATATCGCAATCGTTTAGGCTAACAATCGTACCTTGTTCATCAAAACTGCTAAAAAGATTTGCTTTCTTCGGCAAAAATAATTCATGATGATTATGGAAAAGTGATTTGTGAATTCTGCGTCGTCTCGAAGGTGAACTTTTTTTCGATATTTATTTACTAATTTGTAGAGAACCAAAAGTTGCATAACATATAAAAGATTCAGTTTAGTCCGATTTCCTTTCAAAAAATGACAGCAAAAGTACTTCCAAAGATCGTGTGTTATAAACTCATAAATTATAACTTTTTCTGCCTATATTGGACTGCAGAATCGTAATAAATAGATAATATGGAATCATTCAAATTGCTCATTTGTTCAGCAATCGATCATCTATCTATTAGCACAATGCACGAAAACAATCTCTGACATGTTGAAGTATAATCCCAATAAACATTGATAGTACCATTTTCCACTAATTTCTTAAGTAGTAAATTGGTAGTGTTCTCAAGTCGGTATTGACTTACTTACCTAGAGTACATCCAAATGAGCTCAAAATTAGGGTTGGCGGCTTTAGATTATGACCTTTGAAGAACACATAAAAAATAAAAAATAAAAATTTAGATCACTTCTTAGTATACTGAAATGATCCTTGGTCTTCTCATGGATGCTTTCTTAATTGTGAAAAAAAGTAGCCTTGAAAATATTGAAATTAAAGTATACATGTTCACAAATATAGCAAAGATTGAATCATACCATATGGAAGTTTAATGGTCGTGATCATATATTTCACTTTTATTCAATAAAAATTGTCTAATCACAGTAATAAATTAACAATGTAAATGATGAGAACCAATGTTTCAGTTGGTGACCATGTACAACTGGCTAAATCGTGTATAAAAAGTTTTACTTTGAATCTTAACTCGATGCTGTCATGTGATACGATATCAGCTGGTCATGCACTAATTTATTCGCTACTCAAAGATGTCGGTATGATTCATGTCAATGCCTATTAGATCATTCACACTCACCCTCAACTATCGAAGGGACGATAAATATAAGATTGCTTATTTATGTCATTAAGAACCTAACGAATAACTATACAAGAACAGAGGGAAGTTCTATTATTAGGTATATTCATTTAGACATTTATCAGAAACGTGGATGCTATTGATTGATATTCTATCTATTAATAGCCAACATATCCTACTTGAATCGTAGACAAGTTTTTCTGCTCATATTTACCCAGTCTCGACGGGAGTCGACTATACATAGAAAAGTCATAAATATTATACAAATTTCAACAGAAATAAGATGTTTTGACCAGTACACTAACCTTCTAGAAAAGTCATCATGATGTAATCACTTCTATAAAGCGCTCCAATGAATTCAAACATCTTAGACATCTGATAATAGAATCTAAAGGTTTTCGATAATAGTATCCAAATACCCCGAACAAGTTAAAAGTGGCAATCTGAGGTAGACCTGAGAAAGTTACGGGTACCATGCGTAGATAGTATTACAAGTTAGCAGTAATTGATGTGTTCATTATTCATTCACAATTTTGCTTTATGAAAACATATAGAAATAAGTGAAATAGCTGAAGCAGGATATTCATATAGACCAAATTCTAAGAGTAAGTGCCTTCGTAGAATTCGTGGTTATATTTTATCCATACTAGTGCAGATCTGAATACACCATAACAGGTTAGAACTGCTATAAGTAATTGCTGTCCTAACTAATTGACTTTTTAGTCTAATTATGATTGTGGCAGCCACCTCTGTCGAATTCGATTGTTTTCGGTGCTTTATCAAACTGTTTCGTATGACTTCTTGAAGTTTTGATCAAAAGACCCAGTTAACTTGTAGCAATTGTTGCAAATCGAAATATATAGAGTGTAGTTAATGAGGAGTGTCCCCTTGAGTAGATATATGCATATATCACGATATCTAATTTTCGAACTCTTAAATATGATGATTTATTTCCTATTTCCACTATTTTTTTTGATTTAGTCTTAATTTATGCAATGATTATTCGGTTTCGCTTATTATCTGAAAGCTTAAAGATGAATCGATCTTTACTCATGAAGAGATTTGTGTTTTCTCCCGTATGTCGATTAAGTGTACCAATAAAGTATCTGTTTAGAGCACCACAATGAAATGATTGGTTAGGATGTCATTTTCTGCATGTATTCTCTGTTTGATATATCGCACAATAATATGGTAAAACCAATCTCGATGACGATTTTATTTATTCATCTGTTCATTTATATGCAGCATTCATTTTTTCTGAAATCATACCTTGTCGATTAGATATTCAATACCCACGATGAATATCTTCGTATCATTTCGGTTAATTACACCGAATCGACAAAAAATTGAAATCCAATAGAGAGCTTGTTTCTTCATTTAAAATTAAGCTCAGTCAAAAGACGCTAGTTTGTACCAGTACCTATTTTTAATTTCACTAATGCTGTACTCACCGACAATGAGAAGTAAACAAAGTATTTCTCTTGCAAAGCAAACCAATACAGAACAAAAAAGACAAGTGATCAAAAGATAAAGCAATCGAGCAAACAGCACAATTGAAATTGTTTAGCAGTATCTCTCGGAAGCAGAGGTGCGCCCTAATGAAAAGAACTTACAAACATCCAATAGCTTTCATCCGTACATCCACATTCTCATCTCCAGAATCAAGAAAATCAGTTGAACAACAAGCAATATCATCACACCACATTAAAATTGTATGCTAACTGTTCGTTCTATTATTAACATACCAACTATATTTCTGCGTGCAAAAAAACGCTGTAAATAGTGACAGTTGGGGAGCTGTATTTTCACTGTTTATTACAGTGAAGTCAACGTTTTTCATGTTCACTGACTGAAAAACTAGCCGTAAAACGTTATCTACTTTGAGTGACCTGGAGATGAGTAAAGATTTAGAATACCAAAATTTCATAGCATCGATAAATAAAGATATGAGTATATAGGTCCCTTTCAATAACTATTCTCAAAGAACACTATCAATTAACCAAAAATAACGCCTGTTGCTGCAACTCGGATGCGGATATAAGTCTGGATCTGAGTGTACATGTCGATGTCAGCGAGGCTGTTGATGCATAAGCACTGTTGTTCTTCTCTTTAATATGCAAATAATCATACTCCCAGTCACACGTATGCAACCACATCTATATCAATCCACCACCATACTCACAGATCCTAGTAACACATACAATCCACCTCGACATATCCGCACCCAAGATCGTATACGGCACCACTTCACTCCCAGCCTCACCTACACCAACATCAAATACTTACAAACATATGCACATTCACAGTTCACACATATATTACATCACTAAACTCACACTCACACTCACATTCCCATCCACGTTAACATCTAAAATACACAAAGCATCCGACAACAATACTAACATACCTATATGAGTATGCACATACCCAAAACTGACACCAACCACCAACCCCTTCATAACACCCAAAATTTGCACATACGCCACGCAAACGGATAGACTCTATATCCAAATTTACTTTCACACCTCAACACCTATGCCCACTCTCACATATGATTGGCACGATTATCAATCTGAAAACAATGAATGAATGAAAATTATACCTAGAAAACTTGTCAGTCCCTGATGAAAAAACCTCATTTCAAACAACTGCTCAAGACTCTCACAAATCTATGAGTACACAAGACTTGACAGATACAAAAAAAAATACAACCAAGCAAACTCATGTTATTTCATATAATTGTTCCTTCAGTTGAGGGAATTATTTGTTTCACAATGACTCTAAAGATTATTTTAATGGAAATTCAATTTATTTCTCACTTTCAATTTGAAAGAAACTCGATTAGTCGACTATTGTTAGCAAGTAAATCATTCTTGAAGATTATTGACTGATTGATTATAACTTTTGTTATAAAAATCATCTTATTTTAGAGATAAAACTATCTTTGGAAAATTTGCTCAATGAAAATTTGATTTATATCTCATTTTGAATTTGATACCTTATAAAAATAAAAAACTGTTGCAATTATTTAATTTTTAAGTATTTGTTTTATTTTAAAATATTTGTCTAACTCAAACAGAGACCTGATAATATTTAAATAAATATTTTTGTATTAAGGATTTATAGAATTTCTGATACAATGAAATATATGGCATATATTGATGAATTCAAATTATTCTGATACACGATCTAGTTTATATATAATTCACTTGATTTGATTGATTGAAATATAATTTGAGTAGCGTGCAGCTAAAATTATCAAGATATTCATATTACTATTGAGCAATTTATGAAAAAGTCGATACATAATACTTCACTTTATTTCTCCGTCATAATATTATTGAACAATACATGTTAATAATGTCAATTTATTTACAGTAATTCTTCAATATCTAGTCATCAATCCGAATATCCAAAAACAAATACAGCCTTCATCAATTTATGGTTTGTTTATTTTTGTTTACACTTTCGTTATTTTTTTTGAATTTTGTTCTTTTTGCTTGTGCTTAGAAAAATGCGATGCACCGTCCTAATGAGCGTTTTAATATTTTCATTAATAACATAGAACACATCGGTGAAATTAACTCTACATTTCTTTTACATCATTGTTATTCTAGCACACTTGTTTATTATTCTATTGTTATTTTATCTTCGACTTAATCAGTTGCTGAAAAGCAAGAGTTCAGAATAACAGATTGGACTTGTATTTTCGTTAAGAGATAGATTGATCTGTTTTTCAATTAATTTACGTACACCCATACCATTCGACATCAATTACTGTCGGTGAAAGTTTGTCAAAAGCTTTTTTTTTCGTAAAAACGCCATTCTTCACAAAAAATTATCAACCTCACAATTTTGAAAGACCTATTACAGGTTTGCACTGTGGGACCCCGATTACATATTGTGCAATTGAATAAATGACACCAGTGAATGTGAACAGGTGACTGGACACGTGCGAGCAAACGCACACACGCAAGCAGATTTATTTCTTATTACTCTTCCTTCAGTCAAGGGAAGAAAAAATATCATTTTTTTCGTAAAAAAGCCTTTCCTTGACAAAAAAATATCAATCTCAAAACTGTGAAAAAATTTCAAAATCATTGGATAATTTATTTGTTGAAGGCAGCTTCGATGTGTTAATCCCTGTAGCTTACGGAAAAAAAGAAGAGTTTAGACTTTATACCGCTAGATAATGCAGGAGGTAAGTGAAGACAATAAGCAACACTATTTCTTGTCAATGAGTCATCAAAAATACGGTCACGCCTCGCTTACGAGGAGCAGCAAGGAGATAAAATATATGCATGTAGCTGGCTTTTGCGTGCATTTTTATTTCATCTTCACGTACATAGAAATATCGTCTTTACTATCGCCTGCTTGCCGTGAGATTTAACAAGTAACAGCGCTATTTGTACGCTCTTGTGTGTTCGTTTACAGTCCATCATGGCGAAAGAGAAATTTCGTATGCAAATCGCGGCTATTAACGATGTGAACTCCGACACATCCACCATTAGTGGCCATTTTATAAAAAATGGACTGACTTCTTCAATAACACGCCAGCGTCGCAGTGAAGTCGAGACGATTTCTAGCTCAGGATTTACTACTAGTAAGAATATCAGTATTTTATAGTAAAATGTGCTATGTAATAGAGATTTTAAAAAAATCGCTTCTATTTAGTGTTGTCCCTTGGTGTGCTCCTGGTCGCCGCCGCTATTCTTGTACTCTTCGTTCGGTACACCATTCGGCGTTATGAGAAACATACAGTTGTCGATCCAAGGCTACGTGAAGAAAAACTACCGGACGTCTGAATAACATATTAGTCTCTAAGTGATTCCACATCAGAATACAAATCAAAATGCCTCATAGGAAGCGTCTCCAAGCTGTTTTTTACTATTCATTGCTTTTTAGCCAGATCCCTGTTTAAATAGTTAATATTGTAACTTTTTGTCTACTCTAATTACTGATAAATGATTTAATAAATATACATTAAATCTCAGACGACTAAGGGTGAGTCAGACCAGCTTATTCACGGTCCTCACAAACTAGGATCGAACCAACCACTGATAGACCAGTCACAAAACCTAATTTTTTTGCTACAATTAATGTGGTGTATATCGTTGCTCTTTTCTTCGAAAAAAAATACATAACTTAGGCACGGATTTCGGATATATACGTCACTCATAGTCATCTGTTTCAACGATGAAAACAATATTTGTGATGCGTGAATTCAATTTCAATTATATTTCGTACGTGCTTTCTTGTTTTTTTCTTCAACTTTATTTTGAGAAATGATTTGATTTGTAATTAAAATTCACGATTTCAACAACAAACATTTTAATATACAAGCCTAAAAGAAAATCGATACACGTAATTAGCCTCAGACAGCCTGAATGACAAATTGCATTCTTTCGTCTTGAACAGATTTTCTGTTATTATCTCATCCTTGCTGGTCGTTCCAAGGATGCTCATTTGTATGGTTTTCATGTGTTCAGCGCTTAAATTGCTTGCAATGTGCACACAACTCATCCATGCACTCGAGTGCTTATCTAAAGAAAGAAAGTCATGTGCTATAAACAAACCTTGAGTTATGCACATGTCAAGCACATGTGATTGCTACTAAAGTTATTTGGCTGCTTTTCTATGCCTCTATTTTTTTTCTAATTCTAGCGTGACATTTTTCATATTCTGACGACATCTATGATAAAAAAAAAACTGCAAGTTTCAAAAACTCTATTATTTATTATAAGAAACTTCGTTTTTTTTTTCTATTCAAATATCACTCGATCAACATTGTTTTGATTACATTTGTTATTTGTTATTATGTCAGACTGAGTCATACCTTGGTCATAGACAAAAGAAAGTAAAGTAAGTTAGAAAGTAAGAGAAAGAAGTATACTGTGGCATAGTAAATTATTTGTTTGCCCAGTTGAATAATCCTTCTTTATCATTTTCTCACAAATGAATGTTGGTGACTAACTATTCTTCAAAAGGAATCTACGATTTCAATGCTATAATAGTTGTTCTTAAGGTTTCTCGCGAATTCATGATTTTCTTCTCTTCTTTTAAAATGTGCGTCACTATGATGTTTTGTACACGCAAATGCTTTTACCTGTTTCGACATGTAAAACAACAAATTAATAAAAAAAAAACAATGTTTTTGTACTTTAGGTTTTTCCTACTTTTGATCAATAAGAAATGGCAATCAATACTGAATGAGCATTTAATATCACAAGTACTTTAAATAATACAGAGAATATGTCATCATTAATTAATAATAGAAATACAAGTAAATGATAACGCAATACATTCAATTATTGGGCATATTATTGAATGAACAATCAACAATAATAAACACATTATCAGATAGTTTGTTTATTTCTCCTTGAATTTCATTTCAGTTTGGTCAATTAATGTCAAATCATCAATTCTAATTTCGGTTAGTTAGTAGTCTATTTGTTTTTCTTATCATTGATTGATTTCTTTTAGATTATTTAATTTTTGAAATATCATAGAAGAGATGATCCATTACGTACAACAATGATTAACCATGATCAAACTAAAGATATCTATGAGCCAAAACAGTATCAATTTATTTTTCTTAACGAGTAACAATACCAAAAAAAATTCTACATAAGACAGTGTATTAAAAGATCAGACTCGTCAAATATAATTGAAAGTCGACTAAAAATAATTCCGATAAATTGAACTTTTACTACAACTGTTTGATCCAAAATCTTATTTTTTTGCTTTCTACTAGTGCATTCGATTAGAATATGTGTGTGCTATTTTTTATATGATTACGATTATTACTCAAGTTGATTATGTTTCTGTTGTTACATATCATCACATAAAATTAACTTGTTTTTTTTTGTCTTTCTAATATGTTATATGCTTTTTTTTTGTTAATTATTAAATGTATTTGATTAGTTCAAAAGAATTTTAACATTAACTTTTATATGTCAAATTTTCTTTTCGATAATCACCAATATATTTACAAAGAATTCTTTCTACTTTAGATCCTATATTTAATAAAGATAATGGCAACAGCATTACGAAGTAAAGAAAATGATTGTGATTTTCCTTTATTTAAAACGCCACTTCGTACTCCTTTGCGTACACCAAGTAAGAATTCATCTCAAATAATTATAAAATCTTCTTAATAATGAATTAAAATTACTTCTAGTACGCAATCGTATGTTGTCATCAGCAACAATAAATGATTTAACTTTTTATTCAAATAATATTAAGAATCTTAAATTAGTTGGTACGACAAGTATGAATGATTTACAAATGTGTAATGATACGATGATAACACCAATTCGGTTAAATAAAAATAAATTTTCTACACCAGGATCTATTCAACGTCGTCGTGCTTTAGGTCTTGTTAATAATAATAACCAAATATGTCATACATCATCAAGTGATGATTCTTCAGCCTTAACTAATCTTAAAGAACTAAATAATAAACATGATGAACCTGTTGTTCTTCAGGCACCATCTTCTAATATGACATGTTCTTCTTATTCCGAAGATGATCTTCCACATAAATCAAATAATACTCATTCTTATGAAGATACATTCGATGATCTTATACCAATTGATGAACGTATTGAACGTATGATTACAAATCAAACAAATGGTATTAATTTATTTGCGTTTTATGGTGGTATCGAGAATACAGTTCGATGCCAATCACCACATTCTGCTCGTATTGATGTATCTAGTCTACTTGATATGCTCAATTAAAAATTAATTTCAAAATTATTTTTTTTTCCACATGATAACAATCAGTTTTTGTTCCTAGTTACTAAAATCTTCTTCTTTTTCTTTTTATATTTTCACTGAGTTTCGGATCTCGAAAATATGACTATAGAAATGTGTTTTTTTTTACTTTTTCTTTTTCTTTTTGGCTGTGTATATGTGTCCATTAGTGTATGCCTGTTTGTGCTTAGAAACTTGTAGAAAAATAAATCATATGAATTATTCCTAGAATAAATCTTCTTTTTATAGATTATAGAACAAAAAAAAAATATATTGTTTTTTTTATGGATAACTTACCATCAATTGGTGATCGTAATACACAAACAATTATATGTTCATTTTGTGATGATATAATACTTCGTCCACAAACAGCTATTTTAACCAATAAACCAACATTATTACCACAAATGAATATAGAAAAAACTCCATCATCAGATACAGAAAATAATCGTTTATCAATCAATGGTAATGATCATATGTGTGATTCATTAGAAACATTTTGGCTTGTATCCGATATGTTTACATTTGAAAATGTTGGTTTTTCAAATACAGTTAATAATCAAACAAAATATCTTGTTTGTGCTAATTGTGAACGTGGTCCAATAGGTTTTTCTCCAATAAATCCATTAACTAGACAATTAGAAAAAGAATTTTATGTTGCTATTGATAGAATTAAATATAAATAATCATTTATAAGATTTATTCTATTGTGCATGAAAAAAGACCTTATTTTTTGTTTTGGTTAAATCAAAAGAGAAAAACAATTTTTTTTTCAGATGACGACTCCTAGATGGGATATGAAATCAAATTATATGCTTACTTTTACTGTTTGTAAATATGGTTTAAATCCGGAACGATGGGACTTAATTGCAAATGATCTAGCTGACGATATCAATACAACACCACAAGTAAATATATTTTATTTTATCTTTTTGTAAAACACAATCCAAAGGGAATATTGAAATATGGAGGTAGAAATTAGATCCTCTCCTCGACAAATGTGATAGATGTTTCGATGTTTATATAATGACATCAAATGCTCAACTAGGTTTCTCTTCATTGATTTATATTTTTCCTTCCAAAAGTATTTCACTATCAAGATAGACAATACAATGAATATATTATTTAGTTAAAATAAAGAAAAACACTTACTATCGGACTCGCTCGCTAAACTCAACATATGTCCATAAAAAGGCTACATATATATACAATATTGGTTGAGAGATCTCACTAAAAAAATAGTAAAGGTTATATAACATCAATTTCATGTTATTGTTCACATTTCCCGTTTTTTCGTATGTTCAAAATTCGCAAAGAATCAGAAGATCTAACAATTCTAATCGCAGCGTGTGAATTAGTGAAGAAATATGTTCTGAAATAGATAGAAAAAAAATCTTCCTGTGATTAGTAACAGCATTTTCATTATGCTTCACATATTAATCTCGTAAGGATTGAACTAACAGTTTTTTTTTCTTATAGAATTGTAAAGCACAATTTTATTTATTATGTCAACAATATGGTCAAGATTGGTAAAGAAATATTTTCTAAAGTTTTATTTCGAAATTAATTTGTTCTTATTTTTTCTTTCCAGGCACAAAGAATCACTTGAATCTCTTGATAGTCATATTTTTTCAATAGTAAAACGTCTTTATTACGGTGATCTATGCGAACGAATGACTGAATCACGAGATTTACTTATGGTTATGTATGATTTTATACGTTTGTTTAAAAGTGGTCGAATTAAACTCAATGATATAAATGAAATTTTACAAGATGTTAAAAATAGGTATTAGAAAATTATCTTTTTTTGTTTTTATTTTCTCTAAATCAAAAATTTTCTTTTTCTCTTAGTTCTATAACTGATAATAATACACAAGATAATGAACGAGAGCAAAAAATAAAAATGCTTGGACGTCTTAAATTACATATGACACAACATATGTCACAAACATCAAATGTACAAATAATTTTCATAATTAATTTCATTTTACATAATTAAAAAAAAATTTTTTTTTTTCATATTTGTTTTTTAGTCGCAAGATTCTTCAAATTCAGTTGAATTATTACCTCCACCACCTTTTTTTCAATATCAACCAACAAATACAAATTATATTTCACAAGAACAATCAATTGTAACAACAGATGATAATGATCGACAAGTGCCATCAATAGATAATCATAAAAAATCTGATACAACTGATATATCATCATTTCCAATAATAACACAAACCAATCATATTTTTACTGAAAATGAAAGTGAATCATCAAATAATTATAATAATAATAATCAATCAAATGAAATTGATATTGATGAAATAGAACTTAGTTCAAATGATGATAATGATCAAACTGAAACAGTACAAACGTCTAATATTGATGACTCCGTAACGAGTACAAATTTAATTATGGATCAAGATGAATCAACATTTATGTCAGGTGAACAAATAGAAACCAATGTATCATCAACTATACCACCAATACCTATTGAAGTATCGAATTCAAGTGATAAAGATTTATATGAAATTGTAAGTAGTAATGGTGTTAGTAATCAATCAATATCTGATACTCGATTATCAACTGAAGAACGAGCAACATCAAGGTATATTTATCTTTTATTTTCTTCATCATTTATTAGTAAAACAAAATCAAAATATATGATTTTTTTCAGTATCAACGGTCTACCAACATCATCAAATCTTCAACTCAATACAAATATTACTAGTTCAAGTGATTATTCTAAATTAGATAATGATCGAATAGAATCGACAGAAGATCTAAATCATCATTCGATTCAAATTGAATCAATTGTAATAACATCGAAACATATTTCTGTTGATGATAATGAAATTAATCAAATGGATACACAACATATTCAAGACGATAATACTGATGTTACAGGACTAAATAATAATACTGACACTAGTTTTATTGTTGATGAAACCGTTTCGAATACAGATATGTCTAAGATTTCCATATCATCAAAAACTAATGAAAATGATGAATCAACAATTACAAGAAATTCAAATAGAAAATCACGGTAAGAAAATTTTACAGAAAAAAAAAAACATTCTGTTTTGTTTTTTGTTTTCTTCAGTTTGACATCAAATTCATCATCTAGTAATTTTCGTAAATCGATCATATCAATTCTTAATAACTTAAAAACTGCTAAGTAATATAATTTTTTTTTTTTGTTTTTTTCTATATTTAATTATCTTTTTCTTTTAAGATATGGTTCTGATTTTGCTAAACCACTTAAATCATTTAAATTACCTGATGAATATTATGTTCGTATTAAAAAACCATTAGATATACCTGAAATACGTGAACGTATGAATAATGGTGATTATGATGATAATATTCTTTTATTTGAACGTGATATTTTATTAATGCTTACAAATGCTTTATCAATGTATCATCGAGATCTTGATATTCATGACCATGCACAATATATGATAAATTATGCTATGGAATTATTTTCAGTAAGAAAATTTGATTATTAATTTTTAACCTTTTTTTTTTATATTTATATTAAATTGTTGTTAATAAATTCTAGCCTATTGAAGATGTTCGTACTCCATGGAAAGATGATAATGATTCATCAAATGTATATCATTCTGACCAGGAACATAATAGTAATGATAATACATTGAATACTTCATCAAGTATTCAAACATCTTTGACAGTATCAATATCATCATCTATTCGTGTTGATTCATCAACTAAAAGTCTTCGACGTCAAACAACATCAAATCATCCAATGAATAAACGTCAACGTAAAACGATTCAATAATTCTTATTCTTGTTTTGTTATACATCTACTGTTTCTTTCATCATACCTATGTTTTTTTTTACATATTTGATTTTTTTGTTGTATATACATGTGAATAATAATTTCTGGTTATGTAAACAAAAAAAAACAAACATGTTCTTTGTTATATTCTTCCTAATATGCACCTGTATTGATTTGAAATAATTGGCAAACAAAAAAAATAATAATAATGAAAGAAAAGAAAAACAAAACTTTCGTATATCATGATAAAATTTAGAAAAAAAAAAACAATGTCTATTCAGGTACAAGACAACTACGATCTGTATTTCCACTATTACTATATTTTAAATGGACGAGCGCTTTAGTTGTTGAAACACCTGTAGATTTTGAAGAATGCGCAGAATGATGATAACGTTGTGCTGAATTTTGAATATTTCGATATTGAACTAATTGAACGAGAGGTTGAACAATTTGTTCTTTTTGATGTTGCTCTTCAGAACGAAGAGTGAATGATACAGGTGGTAAAGATCGTTTAGAAACACGTTTAGATATTTGTTCATCTCCATGAATTTTACGTTGTAACAAATTATGTGAATTAGAAACATTTTCCGGACTGTCTGGACGAACAGGTAAACTTGATGAAATTTTATTTGAATTATCAATAGGAATATCAAAGACAACATCAAGTGTTTTACTACGTTCTAAATAACGAAATGGATCATCATTTTTCTTTCCAACAACTGCCGGTAAGATAGCAGTAGATGTAGAAGCTGATGTTTGACGATTTTGAAAATGTTTAACAATAGAAATTATACCTGTTTGAGGTAAAATATCAGAATTCGATGGTTTACGATGTGCTGAATAACGATCAAGTGTTTTTGTATTAGTATTATTGTAAACTCCAGCTGATCGAGGTGGTGAATTATCACTAAGAAGTTTTTTAACCGAAACTGATAGATAATCAGAAGAAGTAAGTGATGCTGAATCTAATGAGGGAGGTGTTGGAAGAGAAGGATCTAAGAAGAATAAACACAAAAGGAAAATTTATTATTTTGTTTTTCAATAAATAAGAAAAAAAAGAAAGAAACCTTTCGTTATCTGCGTATTAGTTTTTGAATCATTATGTGGTTTTTCAAGTTTTAGTTTTGCTTGTGTTAATTCTTGATGATTTCTTTTAATCATTGAATATTTTTTCATAAGTTCATTGATCATTGACGAATTATTAGATCCTGATGTACTTTTTGATTCATGATTAGTAGATGTTTGTTTAATATTTGCAAGTAAATTTTTTGATGACATAGGTTTTTCTGATACAACCGATTGAACTGTTTCTTCTGTATGATTTGCTGAAGACGATAGACGATGAGTATGTGAACGTGTACGTTGATGTTTAATACTTTTACTTGATCCTTTACCATCTGATTTAGTTGTATGACCACTTTTACCTGAACGCGGTCGTTCTTCAGATTGATCTGTTAGATAATCTTCATAATGATAAACACGAGGTATAACAAGAGGTTCAGATTTTTTTGAAGATGTTTCATCGATTGATTTTGTTTCAACATTTGTTGTTAGTTTCATTATACTTGATCGACGACTTTTAATAGATATTGATTGTGGTGATTGAGATTTTTTTTCAAGTAGTTTAAGATCTGGTGGTGTTATTCGACCTATAATATTTCCAACACTCTCATCAAAATCATCATCGTCATCAGAATCAGGTTTCGGTAACCAAATTTCTAAGGAACATTTTTGTTTAATATTACCATTATGTGAAGAAGTTTTTTCATAAGTTATTCTATCAAGTGGTCCACTACTAAGAATTTTTTGAGATCTAATACGTTTTTGTAGTGATGATGATGTACGTATATTTGTTGTTGTTTGTTTTTCATGATTTGATACAGATGATGTTTCATTTCCGGTATGATTTGATTGTCGACTAGTTGAATTAATATTTGAAATTGAAATAAGATATTTATCAAGTTTTATTCGTGTAGCTACTAAACGTTTAAATGTAGGTGAATTAGCACGTAAAATTTCAACATTAGGTCGTGCTGATGTAGCTAATTTTGATACATCATTTATATTATTAGATCCATAGAATATATTGGCTATATCCTCTTTTGTCCATCGATTATCTGTATTCGTACGTATCGCTTCAGTATCATCAGATATTCTCGGATCAGTACGATAATGTGAAGGAAGTGATATACCACGATCAATTGAAGTTAAACCTTTGTTTTTTTTTAATAAAAAGAAAATAGTAAGATTTTATTCGTCTATCTTTCTATACACGACGATGTTGAAATGAAAACAAATATCTCAAGAAAAAAAAGGAATAAGATTAATACTTACCTTTGTTACGTTTCGTTGTCATTTTACAAGAGTAAAATAAAATTTTCTGAATTAAACCTATTAATTTTTTTTCTTAGTATTATTCATGAAAATATCGTTTTTTTGAATGTTAATTCAACATATATATTCATTTATATAATTTGATGTCACATGTATGAATGTTGTTTCAAGTTTTTAGCTAAAGGTAAGTAAATATAGGCTTTTTTTACTGTTTCATTTAATCGACCGTATTTTTCTTTTTTTTTATTCTTCAACAGCTTTGTTCGAATTGCTGTTCTTTTGTTTGTTTTTACATTACTTTGTATAGTTGTTCACTTTTTTTTTTCTTTTTTAAAATCATTGACATTTTGATGTATGTTTTTTGGGCTTGTCAATGTTGATGCATAATATTTTACAGGCTACATATATACATGTATGAAAATGTTATTGAAATCTTATAAAAAAAAATTGAGAGGATTTTGTTTTTTCTTCGTTTTGAAAAAAAAGTGGCAATCAACATTTCATAATTATATCGATTAGTCTTGATTAATTCTAAGCTACACTTTTGTTTTTCATTAATATGAAAAAAGGACTACTATATAATGTTGCAGTTATCTAGTTTTCGTGCTACTGTTTTATCATGTGCCAATATTTAGATTTTTTTTTGTTTCTGTATACCTTTAATATATGAGCCAAAACGACTGTTATATCTATCACATCATCGTCGTGATAAAATGCTAGACAAATACTTTGATAAGAATAGGAGGATTATGAATAAAAAAAAAAGTCCTTCAAAAAAGAAAAAATAAAAGACATCAAGTAAGTAGTTGGTCATGATTATCTACTTTTTCGTTAACCGAAAGAGTGCATTTTATTCAACGTTCGATGCAGGCAATGATCTCGTACGCAGCACCTATATATAAGTATATTCGAGGGTCATGGTTTGTCATTTTCGAAGTATATATAAAGAATTTATAATTATTGACAATAAGGATAATGAAAGAACAAAACTGAAAAATATATATGAAGTACAGATAACATTAACTATATCATATAAAGTTAACTTATTAAGTACAGAGTGCATACATTATTTTTCCTTTGAATTGAAAAGTGAAATCATTTGATAAGCTATCTTTTTCATGTTTATTTCGGATATTAGTCCGTAATTGGATTGTGTAAGTATACAAGAATTTTGTCTATATTTAATAAATGTTCTCAAAATATTATCATTTGATCGAAATCAAAAGTAAAGAGTATGATACGCAAGAGTGTTTATCACTATTTAAACTATCTTAAATCTATAATTTGATAATAACATTCTTGTCATTATTTAAAATTCATTAATAATAAGTATTATTTTTTATTCTTGCATTTTTCTCGATATGAATAATGATCAAGGTCAAATTTGTTCTGTGATATCTGTTCTGATTTTACATTCTAAATATTTAATGTAAAGATAAATTACAAACTTAGGACATTTTTTAATATCATCGATAAATAACGTATTGATATCAGCAGTAAACGTGAAAAACAAAACTAGGACAAATATTTACCTTGTCATAGTATGACAAGCAAAAAATGTAGAAGAACTATTAACATAGCAAAATGTTTATAAAGAGCATGCAAAGAACTGACTAATACATCATAAGATTCAAATTATATACTGTTTTTAGATGATTAAATTTATCTTAATCTTAGTCTGTATTAAACTTGGATATAGTTATCCGGAAGATGCACCGAATAGTGCCTGTACTTCAATGATGCTTCATCACGATGTTGTACCAAAACAATGTCAACCCAAATATATTATTCAATCGGACACCTCTGAATATGATATTAATGACATTATTCGAAGTAATATTAAACATGAAACGAGTTGTGTCAAACTAGAAACTTTTCTGCTAAAGAAATTCGACTCAATTTCATCAGTCTGAGAATCAGTATGGAACTTTGACTAGTTGTTACAAGATTATTTTGTATTTTACAATCAATCAACTTTTTTTTTTATTCTCGAGTGGGTCACAGGTATAGAAAGTTTTTTTAATCAGCATTCTACTAAAAATCATTGTAGTGTGGCAGAATCGAGTTTGTTGATTAGAAATATCACATTTTTGTTTAAAACTAATTAATCAGATAATAACAAAGAGCTGAAGAAAGTTTGTGAGAGATCTGAAAATCAGTTTTGGACCGAAAAAGTTATCAAAATTTAATTTAAATGCGTCGAACATGAGCTCATTCGTTGAAGATTTTTTTTCTCTATTAGAACGTATAAAAACCTTGCGCACATTCAAACCATTTCTTACCGATAAACACTAAATTCTGCCTCGATTGAGTCATATTCCTATAAACAGTCGTATTTTCACTTTTATGAAGTATTGCTTTATATAAATACGTCAGTGATTTTACTTTGATCGAATATGTAAGTCAATCTGTTCTTTCTCATGTGACTATTGTCAACATGAGATTCTATGCCACTAAGCCATTTTTGCTTCGAAATTGAGATCTTTAAAAACACGTTGAAATGTGTCAGTTTAAAGAAAATAGTGATTTTAATAAATATCAAATTTTATGTTGAAAATAGTCTCATCAGAGAGAAGACATTGTACTACTCATTAAAAAAAAAACAACTTGCTAGTTCGTTCATATCAACTATAACTTCATAAGACTGAAAACAAAACTGTAGGAAGGAATACGGCCTAATTAAGGTTTCCCCCCTCATAAAATGTCAGTTTTCGTTGGAATGGTCGAAGCTGAGATAAATACATGGGAAGATAGCCCGTCATCTGCTCTTTCATAAACGATAATTTGTTTTTCTCGTTACTTCATTTTTCCCAAAAAATTTTCAAGATTTCCGTCAACCCCTATTCGAAAAACCAGCTGTTTTTTGAAAAATCAAAAAATGTTTTTCGTTTTTTCTCAGTTTCCGCTTTCTCAAAAGCGCATCCCAAATTTCTCGTTCCTGGTTCATTCAATGCATTAATATTTTGTTTTTGTTTAAAAGACCGTCTCAAGGCGCAGGGCATGATGAGGCCACTTTTTTTAATTAAGCCTTTGTTTGGTCAATATACAGCCAGTTATATGGTTTGGTTATCATTTTTTGACACTTTTTTCAGTAATTGAACTTGTGATCTCTTTTTTGCGCTTAAAAAGGGACTATTTCAAAAAAACGGCCCCATCATGCCCTGCATCTTGAGATGCTCTTTCCAACAAAAAAAAAATATTAATATATTGAACGAATCAGGACCGAAAAATTTGGGATGCCAAACGAGTCATTTTTGACCCTTGTTTGGTTCATATCTCCCTAAAAACTGAAGATTTCGAGCCGAAAATTTTATGGTAGTCTTCCCTCTCCAGTCCCAACATATCCTGAAAGTTTCATGCAATTTGGATGTTCCTGAGCTGAGATTGATTTTTGAGGGGGGGGCTTAAGGCCGTATTAAGAATTCATCTTTGGGAAATGATTTGAATATTCATTAAATTTTGATAGATTTTGATAGAGAGAAAATTTCTGAATTGAATGAACCTAGCTGGACGAATCTAAATTAGGCTTAGATGACCTTTTGTATCGACAACTAATTATTAGGTCTCTCGAAAAGTTCTTCAGCTTTCTTTTATTATCTGCCTAGTTTTGAAAAACACGTGATATTTGCAATCAGTACACTCGATTCTTCCAAACTACAAGGATTTTTAATGGAACGCTGATAAAAGAATTTTTCATACTTGTGATAGAAACAACTGTAAAAGAAATGAGTGATTGTAAAATACAAGATAATCGTGTAAAAAGCACGCAGTATTTTATGCTTATTCTCAGACTGATAAAACAAAGTTAAATTTTTTGAGTAGTAAAGTTTATAGTTTGATACACCTGTTTTGATTTATATTGTGGGTGTTTGTTGTATTTCAGTTACTGTTCGTGCTTCAACAAATATTGATTATTTTAAAGGAATTCTTTTAATCGCAGTAAATCAAAATAGTCAACATATTATTGGTACTTGGTCCACAACAAATTCATCAATAAAAACAATTTCTTGCGATGGAACAAAAAATGCTGCTATAACTGATTCATCAGCTGATAATAAGTTACAAATCGAAGCACTATGGCATGCACCATCAATCCTATCTGAAGACAAAACTATCATTAAGTAAATATTTGTTTTTCTATGTATACAAATATATACAAATAACATAAATATATAGAGCAGCAATTGTAACATCATATGATGAAATTTATGTTGATTGTTTTACTATTACATTAACACCTAAACAAGTATTACGTATTCCATCAGTAGCAACAGATACTGGAAGAAGTATATTAACAAAAACAAAAACAAATATAACATGGCATTATACTGAAGATACAGTAACAGTAACCGTAGCAGCAGGACATATGAATATTCGTGAATGGATAGCTATTGGTTTTTCACTTGATCAAGAAATGGTAAGAAAATAAAAACAAGTTCCTTTTTTATTTTTTATTTTCAGTAATATTTTATTTCTGTATTAGGGTGATGAATATGTATTTATATGTCAAGTTCCATCAACAGGTATTGCATCACTTCGAAGAATGCATACAAAAGCTGGCAAACGACCGTAATTATTATCTTTTTCAAAGTATTTTAGTATGTTCATAGTTGTATTTAATAGTCCAACAGCGTCTGAAGTAGCAGTAAATGTAATTGATGCAAAATATGACAATGGTTTCGTTACTTGTCATTTTTCATTTGAAACAACTTCTGAACAAGCTAATAATGAATCAGCACCGATTGTCATAGAAAAAGATTACCATCTTACTTTTGCTGGTGGAATTTTAAGAACAGACGGTATACGCTTTTAGAAAAACTTCCTATGAATATTTGATCAATTTATGTTTTATTATAATAGAACAAGTAGCAAAACATAATTTTACATTTGTTTCATCTAAAACTTATCAATTACAAAACGCTGAAACTATTATATTTGATGATTCAGATGTAAGTATAACTTATAAAATTTTCAGTCTTATCAACATAGAAAATAATATTCTATATTCTATAGACAAATATAACTGACAATAATAACACTTTATCAAATTCGACAGGTAGTTCTTTGACTACGACTACAACAGCTTCACCAACAAATGATGTTGGAGTTAATGTTAGTTGGACATATGCTAATGGCATAACGACAGTGAAAATGGTAATTAATAATTTAAAAATATCTCAATGGTTTGCAATGGGTATTTCGCTTGATGACTTTATGGTATTAAATTTACATATATTTTACACAATAATATATTTCATTTTGTTCAGGGAGAAGATCATGTATTTATTTGTCAACATTTAAGTAATAATACAATATCTCTTCAACGTTTTATTAATCCAGGTGGTCATTCACGACCAATACCAGCTAGTACAATGGCCGATCCAGGTGGTAGTTTCAATGTTACTCTACAAAAATTGGAAAATGGTATAACCTATTGTGATTTTACTTTATCAAATTTTGTTGACATATCACGTCAATCACGTCAAAATAATATTCCTAAACTTTCTCAAACATCTAGGTATCGACCACTTATAGCTATTGGAAATATGGCTAGTTCAAGTAAGTTTATGTTTTTCATTATACAATTTCTTCAATGAAAAACTTTTTCTATCTATAATAAATAGATGTGATACTCAGACATGCACACGATTCACGAATACCATTAAAACGAGACGTTTTCCTTAATCGACAAGAAACAATTACCTATAATGTACATTCAACTGGATCGGATTCTACGGGTTTAATGAAAGCACATGGTATTATTATGATATTTACTTGGATAGTCCTTGTTTCAACTGGTATTCTTATTGCACGTTATTTTAAATTATCATGGTCAAATAAAAAAATATGTAATAAAGCAGTTTGGTTTGCCATTCATCGTGCAATCATGACTTGTGTTGCTATATTAACATTAATTGCATTTGTTTTGATTCTTGTCTATAAAAAAGGACAATGGGTACCACAACATACTAAAATTGAATTTGTTCATTCAATATTTGGTATATTTGTCATTAGTTTTTCTGTAATTCAACCATTTATGGCATTATTTCGCTGTAATCCAGATGCTCACTATCGGTTTATATTTAATTATGCACATGCAACTGTTGGTTTTAGTGCACTTACATTTTCAATAGTAGCCATATTTTTAGCAATGTTTTTCACAGAACTTAATTTTCAATTGAAGAAAGAATGGGCAATTCTAGTTGTATGGTTATGTTGGTTACCGATTATATTTATTATATTTGAAGTAATTGAAATTTATTTTCCAAAATTTTCACCATCAATAGAAAACGGAAATTCAATTGCTATGTATGATCAGTTAGGAAGTAATACAACGAAAACAGAAACAATATCGGTGGTCAAACCTCGTAAAAAAGACCGAATTAAACTGTTTGCTCTTTTACTTCATATTCTAATTGCTATTGGGTTAGCATTAGCATTAATGATTCTTATTGGACGATCATAGAAATATTGAGAATTGAAAATTTTTTCTATACATGTACATTATAATGTCATCTCTAATTATGTATTCATTCAGTTTCTTTTGCATTAAACATTTAATCTATTAGAACATGAAACAAACTTTAGTTTCAAAACAATCAATGAAACACTTATCAATATTTTTTAGCAATGCAAAATAACGTTAGAATTGCGTTTCGTTTACTTTTATAGTTTTAAAAGGTACAAGGATGATATTGTTGGAATCAACTATTGATATCTGGCATATATCGATGCCAATATCGAGTCAAATTGTTTTTATTTGAATTTATGATAGACTTGTAGTACAATGATACTAAAGCTGTTAAACAACGACAATGTGCTATATGTACTCGACTAACTAAAATCAAAATTGACTCAGTGGCTCAAATTTATAAAATTCCAAATCTTGAATAAAGAGTTTTAATTTAGAGGTATTTCTAACTAGTATATAAACTTAGTTGCATATATCGTAAACAAACGTAAAAATCTTATGTATGATTTTCAAATTCAAACAAAATCCATTCATTAGTCTAGCGAAAAATTTGTTTAGTTGCACGATTTCAAATGTCAGCTTCTTAAATATGAATTCATTCTATCAATGAGAAATTATCAAACATGCAATCGTTGCAGAAGTCTCGCAACACTTCATATTTTCAAGTCATGTATTAAAAGAACATACACAACCTTAATTTAATGTGATGATATACCTCTATAGAATAAAAACTTTAGGACAAATAGAAACAAATGACATTAAAATGACAACTTATCATCGTTGTTACAAGTCTTAGTAATTTCGTCACACAGACTAAGCCCAATGTATTATCGAATCTATATAAAAATATGTAGTTCGGGAGGTGGTGTAGACATATCATTTCCTTCTAGTCCGTCATTTGCATCGTGTGAACTTACAAAGAGAAATAGAAACTTTAACGGACTACATATCATGCGCTTAATTGTTATCCTATGAGTTTAATATTAAATACAATAAAATTCACAATAAATCAAAAATAAAAGATACATTTCATAATGTAGAACGTTAGAGATTAGTAGAGGTCATAAAATTGTGTTTACTCAAGCAGTAAAACGTTATTAGTTCATTATGCAATGGATTATTTCACGCATGGAAGCATACTGGAAAAAAGTTTAGTCACAAAAATGCACAATGAATGGTATATAGCAAAAGAAGAAACCTTTAAACACTATCATGATCATTGTGCTAGTCCACATGGGAAAGATGTATATAGAAATTGTCCATTTTCATTAAATCATCGTCACTCATAAACTTATAACAATATCATGCTGTCTTTTTTTTCTACCTATGAGGTTTCTATCTATTCATTGTATTTTATATTCAACCATTTCTTCTATTAAATAGATATATATATAGGAAGTGGCTATGTGCACTCGAGTGCACATAGCCGCATCTTAGTGTATTGGCTATGTACACTCGAGTACACATAGCCAGTCGGCTATGTGCACTCAAGTAGGTATTATCAACTAGTTACTAAATATTGAGATATATTATAGCCATATATGTACTTCATAATTAACATGAGTAAAATTTATTAATTTATTAATAATTTTACTCTATTTATTTGTTGTTAAATTCAAATAGAGTATAAAACAAGTAGTAATATCAAACATATATAAAAGAAAAAGTTAATTCAAATAAAAATCAACTCATTTAGAAATATTTCTAGCGTTTGATCTCTTAGATTTTGAACGAAATGGTTGAATTTTATTATTTTCAATACATCGGACGGAAACTATATCGATGCCAGTGTGTTTCTTCTCTATTAATTGTGCCTTCTTTCTCTATTGATAATTTATAGAACGAAAGATTCTATGTTTTCTTGATTAATTAGCTTACAAAATGGGAAATTGAAAAACATAAAATTCCAATTAGCTTTTAATCTGGAACGAGATATCCTTTTATTAAGATCCATTGATTAATCCTCACTAAAGAATAAGAATTAAAACAAGATTATTAACTGAGATTTTTTCAAGATGAGAAACAATAGCTGTCAAAATTAGAGATACAATCAGAAACGAATGTAAAAGAAAATTTTATCATTATTGTTTTATAAAAAGATATTTTTATATGATTAATGTTAGTTATATTGAAAATAATGAAAATACAACTATTTCCTTGAAAAATTTAAGAGAGTATGTGCTAGAAATATTTGTAAATCAGTCGATTTTTACTTGAATTAACTTTCTCTTTTATATTATTTTGATTGTAATACTTGCTTTGTATTTTATTTGAATTTAATAAAGACTAAATAGAGCAAAATTGTTAATCAATTGATAAATTTTAATTATAATAATTATAAAGAACATATATGGCTATAATATAACTCAATATTTAGTAATTTTTTGATAATACCTACCTGAGTGCACATAGCCACTTCCAACTTTTTATCCACCAGTAAAAATCGAGATGTCTCGCTTTTTTTCGCTGAAAGTACCTTAGGAGGCACCGGTATGGTCAGTATTCTATTTCAAATGACTATCGATCCCACAATCTCATCGACTCCATTCGCCTCTATCGAAGAGGTGACGAATTTCGAGCAAGAGGAGGAAATTCTCTTTTCAATGCACACAGTTTTTCGAATTGATGAAATTCGAAAAATAGACGACAAAAGTCCGCTTTACGAAGTGGATCTTAAACTCACACCAGATGATGACAAACAACTACGCCAATTAACCGACCGCATACGAGAAGAGGTTACTGGTACTGGATGGTATCGAATAGATAAATTGTTGCTCAAAATAGGTCAATTCGACAAGGCAAAAGAACTATACACTGCATTGCTAGAACAGACATCTAACGATAGTGACAAAGCACATATCTATAACTGGCTCGGACAGGTGAAACGGGAGCAAGGACAATACAAAGAATCAATTTCTTTTTACGAAAATGCACTCGAAATCCATCGAAAAAATCTCCAGGAAGATCATCCAACATTAACTTCTGTCAACAACAACATTGCTCAAGTGTATAACGACACGGGTGACTACTCGAAAGCACTTGAACTTTACGAGAAAGGTCTGGAAATCACGGAAAAAACTCTACCTCCAAATCATCCCGGTGTGGCTACTTTCTACAACCACATCGGTCAAGTGTATGACAACATGGGTGATTACTCGAAAGCACTTGCATTTTACGAAAAATCACATAAAATCTTAGAAAGCGCTCTGCCTCCGAATCACTCTTCCTTAGCTTCTTCATACAACAACATGGGTGGAGTGTATAAGAATATGGGTGACTACTCCAAAGCACTTGAATTTTACGAAAAATCACTTACCATAAAAGAAAAGGCCCTGTCTTCGAATCATCCTGATTTGGCTGCTTCTTACAGCAACATCGGTGAAGTGCATACCAACACAGGTGACTACTCAAAAGTACTTGAATTTCACGAAAAAGCACATAAAATCTACGAAACAACTCTACCTTCGACTCATCCTTGGTTGGCTACTTCCTACAACAACATCGGTGGAGTGTATTACAACATAGTTGACTACTCGAAAGCAGTTGAGTTTTTCGAAAAAGGTCTGGAAATCATGGAAAGAGCTCTACCTTCGACTCATCCCTGGTTGGCTACTTCCTACAACTACATCGGTCTAGTGCATAACAACATGGGTGATTACTCGGAAGCACTTGAATTTTACGAAAAATCGCATAAAATCTTAGAAAGCGTTCTGCCTCCAAATCATTCCTCATTGGCTGCTTCCTACAACAGCATCGGTCAAGTCTATAACGACATGGGTGATTACTCGAAAGCACTTGAGCTTTACGAAAAAGGTCTGGAAATCACGAAAAACGCTCTGCCTTTGAATTATCCCGATTTGGTTCTTTCATACAATAACATTAGTGGAGTGTATAAGAACATGGGTGAATACTCAAAAGCACTTGAATTTTACGAAAAATCACATGAAACCAACGAAAAAGCTCTGTCTCCGAATCATCCCTCATTGGCTACTTCCTACAACAACATCGGTGGAGTGTATTCCGCGATGGGTGACTACATGAAAGCACTTTAACTTTATCAAAGGTCGCATAACATAAGAGAAGCAACTTTACCTCCGACTCATCCTGACTTGGTTCAATCCTACAACAACATCGTTGCGATGCATCATAACATGGGTGATAGCGCGCCAGCTCTCAGCGTTCATCAAAATGATTTCTGAATTCAGCAGAAACCATTTGAAGAAGGTTGTAACGGCACTATGTGTCGCTCCCTGTGTATTATGGTCTATTCATTTCTAATATTTGTCTTTCTCACTTTGTTTTCTCTCTCTATTGTTTTACTGTTTTTCGCGCTCATCTCAAGAATACTATTATTAGTAGAAAAAGACAGTTGTATATTTTTGAGTGTGGATTGTGAAGTTGTATATTTATGTGAGTATTATAGGTAAATAACATACGTCTCTATATTCCATCTATTTGCTTTTTCTCTTTATTATTTATCATCGAGAGAGGATTGATTTGGTTTATTGATGTTGTTTATCTGACATTGAACTTGCTGAACATCAAGACATCTTAAAGGTATGCTAGCTTTTGCTTCATCATACAATTGGTTAAGAAGGATTTATCGCAGTATAAAAGATTATTCAAGAGCACTTGATAATTATGAAAAGAGTCTCACAATAGATCAAAAAATACTATCTAAAAAAATCCAGATTTTGGTATAGCATAAAGTAATATTGATGATCTTCATCGATTAACGGTTAATTATGAAAAAGCACTTTCATTTCATCGGAAAGCATTGAATATTCAGAAAAAATCTTCAACGCGATTCTCTGGTATGAGCAACGACAGGTACAAATTAGGGTGAAATATATTGAGAAATGAAAGATTATCCGACACTATTGACATATTTCGAAAAGGAACTAGGCATAAGTGAGAAGAAGCTATCAAAACTCACTCACCCATACATCCACATCCTAGGCACTATGTATCGCTTTGTATAATTGTGTTACGTTGCATACGATGAATTTATAGTTCTTTAAAGTTTCTTTAAGAAAAAATACTGATCGATTTCAAAATTTTAATTACTGCATTTCTTCTGTTTATATACCAAACTAATTTTTGTTGAGGTCCAGAACTCATGGGGTACCCTTTGTGGTAATAAAAGTTTAGAAGAATATGCATGATAATGGTAAAATAATCTTGCTTATTATTAAACTGTTTTTCTTAGGTCCAGTTTGTCAGCATCAATTAAAATGTTCTCATGAATATCGTATTTTATATTCGTGACTAAAAGCAGTTCGTGTTTTTAATTGATTAAAAAATTCAATTTAGTGGAACCTTTTAGTAAAGAAACAAAAGAGGAAAAAATAGTGATAGTAGATATGAAACTAAAAAGAAATCGATAATTATGATAATCTTTATGAGGAAGAATTACAGAGAAAAGAGCATCTTCTTGATGAAATGTATTCCTCATCAAATAATTATTCTGATAATCCACATCGAGCAAAATCTGTTTGTCATAAACACCGTTGTACATGATCTAATACTGGTTGTATTTGTTCAAGTTAATCTCTTAATTTTTCCTTTAAATAGATGACTTGTTATTTTTTATATTATTATAATTAAATATTATCGATTATTTCAAAATATTGAATATTCTATTGGTAAAAGAAGGATTTTTCATGTTAATTTCTATTTTATTGAGGTTTTTTCTTTATTTGCAATTTACAAATCAAAGAAAAAAATAATCAGTCAATAGTATCGTTTTTCATGTAATTTAATGAGCTTGATGAAAGAAGAAACTTAAGCTGTCTAAAAAAAGAGAAGATTTAACAACAAAGAGTTTTTTTTTGAAAATTAGTAATGAATTATTGATATTATGATTCTTTGTTCATTTCAAGGTTAGGTGAGTGAATGTGCCATAAGCAATCTACAAGCTATCATTGTTATAAATGTATGACAATAGACACTTGTTTAATTCAAATTTACATTAGATTACACGATTTAAAAAACTCTATAGAGTGAAAATTGTCATAGATACTCGATGGTTGTTTTTGAATAATGAAGAGAAACGATGTGAACATTTACATTAGTTCATGTTGCTTTCCACTCATGATATTATGAATTAAATTTATTCTCCAATATGAAATGAACGGAAACATTTCTTGTAATCAAAAATATTTGCAATATGATTAATTCATTTTTACTATAAAAAAGTATTTCACGTAACTAAAATTCGATCAATGATTGATTAAACGGAAAGATTCAAAACGTTAAATAAAAAATGATTATCTACTTCATAATAAAAACTTCTTATTTTGATAAAGTAAAAAGAACTTTTATGACATGGATAAATAAATCAAAGTTTTATTGCTTCATAAAGAATGAAATCTTTCTTCTTCCTTTCTGTCTTTGCCTATTAAAATTTTTAAATGAATAACACAGCATGTTCAAGTTTACATCAATATACATTTTTGTATTTAGTTACTGTCTACAGTGTATTGTTGCTAAGAAACATTTTCTTCTTTTTTCGCCCCACACTGTATTACGTTTTGTTACTGTTATGATTTTGTTTTTGCGAAATTTGTCCTTGTGAACATTTCGTTTGTGTCATTAAACAGAAAAAACAATGGCAGAAGACTATAACGATTACTTATTTCTATATGGAACATACATAACAGATTTTTAATAGCACTTATGAAAAGAATTATATTGAGAAAATACAAAACAGCTTTTAATAGTCAAAAATAAAAAGAAAAAAAAGAAACAATTGGCAATCACGGAAAAGAAGTAGAGCATGGAATCAAAAACTCTTTGCAGTTTTTTGTGTGCATTCGATATATTTACCAAGAGAAAAAAAAAGAATTCATTCTTTTCTTCTCTTTTTTATTGCCTAGCAATAAGAAATCTTGTTAGTAGCATAACATAGAAGTAAAAAAGACGATGCAAGGAGCGACACTGTGGTTGCTAACTGTGTATTGGTTAACGAACGCTTTCGTTGAATAGCAACCAGCCACAGCATTTACAACATTGCTATCGACAGCAGCAGTAGTTATGGCTTCTCGCATTTTCTTTTTAACATAACTTCACTATATCTTCATCGAAAAAAACGTTTTCTCTCTTTATTTCTTCACTATTATTGTTTTTATTATATAGCATAGTTCATCATTAAAAACGAAAACATTATTTAAAATAGAGAATAATTTTGACGAAAGAAATAATCGATGGCTACGTCTGCAAAACAGGGATACAATGGCTACAACTCGTTTCTTGATAAGTACCGTACCAATTTAAATACACCACGCGGGTAAGATATGAATACTGCTATTCTTATAAAATCTTATCTTCTTAACAACACGACATCGAGGACTCTCTACGAAAGAAAAAAAAACCTATATTTATTCAGTGAGGAAATAGATTAAGATAGTTTCTAAGTACTTATATCGTGATATAAAGAAAGAGAACGAAAGTGTCTTTGTATACCACATTTTGTGAAATCCTATACTAACTAGTTACAAAGAAATGTCAGCAGCAGTGGGTCAAAATTCACGGCATACACCTAATACTTATCGAGAAAATAGTTCAAAACAATATCAGCAAAATACCAATGAACGAAAAACAATAAATTCATTAGATCGTATTGGTTATGATGCTCAATATCGATCAAAACCTAGTTTTTTGGATAAATATCGTTCAAATAAAACTTCAGATAATTCAGTATCTAAAGATACAAATAACGGGTGATCATTATTTCTATTAATACTTTTTTGCATTATTCGAATATTTTCAATCGAATATTTTTCTATAACATTTTTTTCATTTTTTTTTCTCATTACACAGCACATCTACTTATGTGCCAAGGTAAGTGGTTGTCGAGCTTCGCCCATCATTACCTTCATTCTTCTCTTTTTTTGTTCTCTTACTTTGATTGCTTATTTAAAAAAACAAACTTTTTTCATCAAAGGAATGAAAAATGAGTACACTTTAGATTTTTTTCTGATTTAGCTGTTATCAATGTAATTCGCCACGAAGGTAAAAATAAAGAAATAGAAAAACAAATTCATTAATCTAAAAACTAGTCTTTGTCTATAGTTTATAAATAAAATCTTTCCCATTCTTCTTTGCTTTAAAATTGGTTTTTAAATACATACCCGTAGTTGCTTCTCTATCATAAAAATTTAAAATAACAAGAATATTTTTATTTCACGTAAAATTTCAGTAATAATACGCAACAGCGAACGCAAAGCTACAGTAATAATATTGATACGTCAACATTGCGTTCTACAGGCAGTGTTATTCATGATGAAAGATTTGGCAATGAAATTCTTGCTCGTGCTGGTCCAAGTCAGCAATATCAACATCCACAATATCGTACTCAAGATGGTACACAAAAATTCATATCTCTTCTTTTTTTTTTTTTTTTATTAAATAATTTTTCTATTTTATATAGTTATTGCACCGGATGGTCGCCTGGAAAATTTAAATATACAAACTGATAATGAACCACTACGTGTTGTAAAACCAGCTGATCAAAATATTCATTATAAACAACAGGTTAACGTACGATTTTTGGAACCACCACCAGGTCCTGAACCAGCACCAATTATTATCAAGGTAACTATTTAATTAATACAAGTTTTATTTTTTTTATTGCCTGTATTAACTTAGGAACGTCAAGCTCCAGCACCACCCCCACTACCACCAGTGGTTGTTCGACAACGACCACCAACACCACCAACACCTCCTCCTCTTATTATTCGTAAGGTTTTTCTATTTTATGTTTTCTATTTTAATTTCCTATTATTTTGTTTTTCGAAATTAGGTGAACGTCCACCAACTCCACCAGTACAGCAACAACCACAAATTATTGAAAAAGTTTTACCAGCACCTCCAGCTCCACCTCGGCAAGTTATTGTTGAACGACTTCCACCACCACCACCAAAGCCACGCCAAGTGATTTATGAAAAATGGTTACCTTATCAAGAAACCAAGGAACGACCAGTTATTGTCGAACGTGCACCACCGCTAGAAGTGTAAGTCGATAGGACATAAATACACTTCATCATTTATTTTTGTTGTTGTTTCCATAATCAAACTATAGAATTCGACCACCGAAAAATGTTATTATCGAATATGAACAACCAAAAGCTCATCATGAACAAATTGTCATTGATGAAGGTGTTTTTCGCGCTGACCCTCAATCGCATAATGCTACAAGTACTATGGGGTAAGAAGAAAAAATGAATAAAGATTTTATGTTTTAACATTTTGTTTTGCTTAATTTATAGTGAAGTTCGTATTGTTGATAAAATAACCGATCTGCCAGTAGATTATTCAAAATATTTATCAAGTCGTCGTCCTCAAACGGTTCAATCTCAATCAAGTCCAACTCTTTATGAACGACAATCACCTCCACCGCAGCTGAGTCAAACTGAACCAGCACAACAATATCGTTCAACAAATTACAATTATCCGGGTTTGTTTCTTCAAAGATTTAGATAAATATTTACCTATTAAATGATACATTTCAGGAGCTTATACGACAACCTATCGTGCATCATATACAAATCAAAATGCCAATCGAAGTGGTTATGGTTTATATGGTGGCAGCGATGGAAGTCGATCAGCATCCTACACAAAATATGTTTAGAAAAATAGAATGAACAAAATTTAGTTAAGAGACATAAGGATATGCTAGCTATTAACGACCTTATTGTATCTACATACAGAATCATCATAATGATTGCATATCTAGAAGCAAATGATTTTTTTCTTTGGTCACTTTTCTTTCTTTTCTCGTCTTATACTTCTCTTATTCTTTATTTCTAATTTAAGATTTTGTCTATTTTTAAGAAACAAGCAAAAACAAAAATAACCTTTCCTGAGTTGTTTATTTTTTAATCAGCATTTATTTGAAGTGATTTTGTCAATCAGAGTTTCTAGGTATTGACGTCGATGTTGTTTACAACTTATTGTGTGTTTGTTGCATCTATAGTTCTAATGTAGAATGAAAAGTTGTCGATCTGCAAAATACAATCATGTTTACGATAGAATTTTGACAGAAATATGACCAATATTGAATTACTGCAATCATATATGTCGATTTTTTTGTTGTATTTTCAACTTTATTCAATACAAAGAGCAGATGTGGTAAGAGTAAAGTGGAGGACCAGACAATTAATATTCTAGAGAGTGATAGATAGATTATAAACAAAGCAATAAATCTGGTCTTTTCCTTCTTCTCAAAACGATATCGGCAGAAAATGGTATACTACTCATAAATGTTGTCTTTCAAAAAAGATTTTATTGATTATTGACTTCATTATATGTTTTTTTTCTTATCGACTATATTGATTATATCGTGCATTTGTAAACACACTTTCAATTATCATGATAGTTTATATCTGATCGACTTTTAATCAGAAATCGGTCATTCTTCCAGAGAACAGAAAGCTAAATTTTTGGTTGCCAGAATTGCTTGGATTGCTGGTGATGGCTAATAATAGCCTTGATTACAATTAACTTTTCTTTTTCGCTTTGCAATTTTTTATGCTTAGACTTATATGATGCATTTCAAAATTTTCAATTTGGTTTTTGAACGTTGTTAGATTTTTCATCAATTCTTGAGCAATTTATAAGTAATATTATTGAGATAGATGTTTTTTGAATTCTAGAATGAAAATATTTCATTTATCGATTATTATGCGTGATGGAATAATATCTTATATTCGAATTGTTCTGGTTTGAATTATTTCTACCACGTACAGTTTGATGAGTGTTGGATGAGTTCAAAAGGTTTTGACAGAACTAAATTTGTTGTCACACATGTGGCAATAGAGAAAAGAATCTATTTACTTCTGTCGTTGTTTGTCCTGCCAGTAGTGTCGACAGATAAGACCAACTGATATTAGAATGAAGTGTAAATACTATAGAAACTCATACGACAATATTGAAGAAAATATTATGGATTTCCATTATCGCTCTAAATATACAATGATCGTCAAAATTATCCAACCAATATATATTTTACATATTTGATTGACGTTTCTCATTGCTTGTTAATTTTATACAACATGTTAAAATTTTAGATATGTTAAAGCATCGAAAACAGATTCACTTCATGACACGATTGATGGTGTTCGAAAAGTTGAACAATTTTATATTATACATTTCTTTAAAATTTTCTTGAAGATATGATATAAAAATACATAAAACACAAAAATTATACGTAGACAGTTAAGACTGTCATCAATTTATAATATTATTAATTATGAGATAAAGTCAATTAAGATTTTGGGATGATACTATGCTAGTACTATATGAGACATAAAATATCCTATTTTTTTTACTTGAGTTCTAGACTGTCTAGACGTCTTTTCTCGATTGATTGCAACATCTCAATACATCACTGGTATTATCGTCTTTTGCAAGTCGTGCAATAATATTCATCACGTGCCACTTGATTTACTACTCCTCGACCATCAACATATGCTGGATACACATTATCTCGATGATGTGGTCGCCTATCTATAAAATATGTGTTTCAAGTAAAAGGAAATCAATGAATACATAAGAAAGTTTTTCATAATAGAAATCTTACCGGAACATAAACAACATTGTCTAGTGGAAACAAGATCACATCGATGGCCACATCCTTTTTGATGACCACTAACTTGATTTCTTCCTAATGCTGTTGGATTTGTTCGAATTTCTTGAAGTGGTAATGTCGGATTTCTTGTTGGAACTTGCGCTCTTTGTGAAGATTCATTGACAGTTCCACGATTAAGTTCAGCTTGTAATTGACGAGCATAGATCTCATCACGTTTGATCATTGCTGAAGCATTATTTTCCTCCTGAATAATAACTGGCACAGATGGAAGTTGAATAGTTGACCAATCAATATTATTTTTAATTAATTGAAATAAACGTGAAGCCTCTTCAAGATTGTAAGATACATGATGTTCATCATGTTCCCTCAATGGATGTCGACAAATAGGACCTACAAAGAGACAATCTATTGATAAGTAAAAGAAAGTTGGTTTTATTTTCAAATACAATGGTGTAAACGTTTGGGACCAGTTGTATGATCAACACATGTTGAATGACCACAAACAAATGTAGTTGGTCTATGTGTTAATGAATAATCTTCGAAACAAATCGGACATCGACTCCATTCATCGTTCATTGCTTTCGTATAAATTTTTAAAAGAAAGTTCAGTATAAATCTGAAAGTGGTTATTTTCTTGTTTTTTTATTACTTTGTTCGCTATTATAAAGAATGATTTGAGTAGTGCGTAGGTAAAAATTCCAATGATTCATTGCTGACGCTTTTTGCTTTTTTTTCTATGACGTATAGAGTGACGAAATTATTTGAGTTGAATTGAGTAATACCTTCTTACACAATCGATTGTGTTAAGATAAAGTGTAGGAAAAGAGTTCTCAGCAATTTTTCTATCAATCTATCTTTGCAACTACTTGAGCAGTTTCAACAAATAAATAGTTATTTTAACGAGCATTTAAAAGTATGGTTCTTGTGTAATAATAAAGGTTCTAGTTCCAGAGATAACAGAGAGTCTATAAAGAAAGTTTGTTAAATGTGCTTTTGGTTCTCAAAAAAACCATTCTTTAATGTTGAATAAAAAGAACATGAAGCAGATTTTTTTTCATCTTGTATGTAAGCGTCTGCTCTTGTATGTGAACGAGACGATTTGTTGTGTGAAAAATCAAATAAACTGAATATCGCTATATCACGAACACTTCTCGTCAAGTTCATTAATAAAGTTCGCTAATGTTCAAACTTTCCATTTTTAATTTTTTTGTTTAGTGTTTTTATATGTATAAAAAAAAAACGTTTCTGAAAAACATTTAATGATATTCTGACATTTATATTTCTTTATCTCCTAAGCTAGAACCTTTATTTTTGCACAATAAGTATACTCTTAAATACTCTTTAAAATAACTATTTACTTAGGGCAATCCAAAAGTGCTGCCGTCGTTATCTTTTTTTCTTATAGAAAGCTTGAAAAAATTTTCTTTTTTTATGAACAGATAAAGCGTCTTTCGTTCTATGTTTCTATGCTATTTGATCATTATTCAACTAATATCATAATAATAAAATTTCGATAAGAACTATTTTTATTGAAAACTAGCTGGTGGCATTAGATCTTAACTGATCGGGCACTTTTGCATTCCACTTTATTATCACTTAATACGTTGTATTAAAAAAACAAAATATACCACAAGATGCAGCGTGAAAAGCTCTACAATTTACATAAGATCACTTATTTTATAGTTGCACTTTTTGTTTTCAAAATGGACAAAACTCTGAGCGTGCAAATT
>CAJNOP010000044.1:1121301-1219817 GCA_905250075.1 Rotaria sp. Silwood1
TACAAGGAACATGTCTATCACTATCTATATTATTTTCATTAAATTATCCAACGAGTCTAGTAATTGTTACTTTTACATCAAAAAAAAAGTTGGAGAACAACAAAAAATCCTTATTGTTTGTAGAAATTATAATGGTACAGAAACAAATCATTATCATTCACATTATAATACATCAATTCCTGTACGTCATAGAAAAAAATTTATTATACAAAAACGAATTAAACAAAATGAAAAGATTTATCGTAAAAATCCACCAATATCAACAAGAAGAAATACAAATCATAATAATGAAATTGATTTTTCTATGGTAAGAATTTCAATTATTTATTTCTTTTAATTTTTATATCTGCAATATTTAGATTCGAACAATGAAAATATTTGAAATAGAACGTGATCTTCTGCGTCAAACATGTGATACAATTGATCGTATTAAAGTTTATTTATCTGATCGTCTTCTTGAAATGAAAGATTCTTATTGTATTCATTTATCAATAGGTGAAGTTTGTTTTATAAAATAAAAATTATTTATTTTATATTTATTTTTTTAGACAACTGGTGTGGCACCAGAATCAATTTACAATCGAGATTTAGTTGCTGATTTACTTAAATTAACAAATACAGTTCTTGCTGAAGCAAATTATGATTCACAAGTAATAAAAAGAACTTCTATTGTTTCTTTTAAGCCTCAACTAATAATACTTGAACACTTTTTATCTACGATTTATGCTAGTTTAATAACACATCTTCACGTATCATCATTAATAGTACGTGATCTGATGGTATGAAGCAGTGGAAGAAACACCAAGCAATGTTGAATACACTATGTATTTTGAGTGAAACGATCAGAAAAAAATTTTATGATAGAAATTATTTATAATAAATGTTATTTCGAATTACGTTTTTATTTTTTCAAAAAAAAACAGTTTCACACAGTTGAGGGCACCATATTACAGCGTTGATGGAATGAATGAAGTGTGTTCAGCAAAAAGGAAAGACTGGGCAGGATGAATAGTCAATTAGTTACATAGAGGGCACTAAAGTCAAAAAGTAAATCGCTTCTAAAATGGTTGTAAAAAATTTACTAGTCATTTCATATAGCAAACTCAAATATAAATGAAAAATGGGATCTCTCGACAAAAATTCATCCAATAAAATTCTTCGGGTCGAAAATATAGCCAAGGTGCATCAGTCACGTTTAAATCCACTATTAAAAGTATGAGTCATTGGGGTCTGACAACATACGAAACAAATAAAAAGCTATGTATATATTTTGAAAATCAAAATTCAACTCATTGATCGTATTAAATAAAACACTTTTTTCAATTATAGATAAATTATTGAAGTATTTTGAAAATGGATCCTTCACGGTCGGCATCTAATTCTCAACCGAATATATTCCCTTCTACATATGATCCAACAAATATTGATAGTCCTGGCTTTGATCCTGAAACATATGTTACAAAATTATTACGTGAAACACGTTTAACACAATTAATTGATAAAGAACAATTATTAACAAAACAAATAAAAACTTTAGATAATGAAATGCAAACACTTGTTTATGAAAATTATAATAAATTTATATCAGCAACAGATACAATTCGTCAAATGAAAAAAGATTTTAAAACCATGGAAGATGAAATGACACATCTTATATCAACAATGAGTACAATTAATTCAAATAATCATCAAATACATTTAACACTCGATAATCGACGTCAAGAAATACGTAAATTAACAAGTATACATTTATTATTACAAAAATTACAATATTTATTTCAATTACCAAATAAATTAAAAGAATATGCAGATGATAATCAATATGATTTAGCTGTAAATACATATACAAAAGCATTAAAAGCATTACAAAAATATGAACATATACCATCATTTAATCATATTCAACAAACATCCAAAGAAACAATGAATAATATACGTGATGAACTTAAATCAAGATTTGATCAACAACAAACGACATCAAGTAATGTAGTCAAATTATTACTTCAATTAGGTGAATCATCTGATTATCTTGCTCAACAATATCTTTCACAAAATAAACATAGACTTGAACAACCATTAGCATTAATGAAACAGCAACTTATTGTTGCTGAAAATCAATTAGGATCGACATCATCAACAATTTCAAATACAGTTACACAACGTAAGTAATTTCAATTTGATAAAGTTTCATGTATAAAATTGAGAAAAGAAAAATATCCTCTTGATTTGTCGATGAAGTAAAAACGTGATTTATATTGAAATCAATCAATATCTTTCAACTCATCTTCTTCATAGATTTTGATTGAACATTAATTAAAACTATGTAATTTTTTTTCTTTGATAGAAATGCATCCAATGGATATTCTTGAATTTGTTGATACAAGTTATAATTCTTATATAAAAAATCTTCATGAATTTGTTGAATCTTATGAATTATTATTTATACGAAACTCATCTACTGTACCATCATCACCAAGTATTGATGATGAATATAAAGAACGTTGTAAACATTATTTAGAAGAATATTTACTTGAACTTTATTCAAATTATATAAAATTTATTCATGATTTATTTCAATCGAAATATTATGGACAAGATGATGATATACAATTATATGTACGTGCTATAGATAGATTTTTACGTCGTTCATCAAATGATATATATAAATATTTATTAACACAACATGCATTAGAAAAAATGCGTTTAATGCTTGATACATTTTTAACATTTGCTATTGAATGTCGTTTAAAATTTTATCATTTATATATCGATCGACATTTTCACGATCAAATTATTGAATTAAGAAAATCATTAACTATTATTCAGACAACAACCACAACAAATGAACAAGTACAGTCATCATCATCAACTGAAAATCAACAATTGCAACTTAATTTATCACAATGTGTTGATAAAATGCTTAAACAATTAACAAGTGATATCAAAATAACATTTCAAAATTTATCAACATTTCTTAATGGTACAGAAATGATTGGTCATACAGGAAAAAAAAATTTATTTGTTAAACAATTTGCTACAAATCATGTATGGAACGGATTTTTTTTAACATTACTTCATCGTTTAATAACTTATTTTGAACATGAATATACAACAGCAAGTAATAATTCAACAATGATAAGACATGAACAATCATCACCACCTATTCTTTTACTTATATTAAGTAAATTAATACTTGATTTTGATTCAAGTTCAATACCATATTTATGTACTGTATTTGAAGAAAAATTTAATTTAATACTTGAAAATAATCAACGAGGTATATATTTTATTCATTAAAGAATAATTTAGAAATTATATTGTAATTAATTTCTAGCAATATTTCATATAGAAGTTAATAAGAGAGTTTAGCGAGTATTATTTAATTCGTTTCTATCATATATCTTAATTCAACATGATTTATAGATTAATGTATACGAAATAAGACGATCTAAGAAATTGATATAATCTAGAAAATAACGATTGTTTTCATAAATAGAGATGTAAATCGATGCATTCATCAATGACGGCTGATATTTTTCGATAACTTAAAAAAAACCTGTCTTTATCGCAGTATGTTCTATGAGAGTATTTCAATAGAAGAAATCGTTTCAAAAGATAAGAATACAGATAAAAGTCCTATGAATAAACTATACTCTGATGACTATTTGAATGTTGTCTTCATCTAGGTGATAATCAAAAAAGTGGATCATCATCAATAGATCGTTCAACATTAACAGCTGTTCAAAAACAATTTAGTATTATTGCCAAACAATTACTTAAACAATACATTTGTTCTCAAGGTTATACTCTTTCTCAAATGCTTCGTAAATCAATTGAAACTCGTGATTGGCTTAATACCATTGAACCAAGACATGTTCGTTCAGTAATGAAACGTATTATTGAAGATTTAACTCAAATAGATAAACAAGTTAGAATGCTTTATAATGATCAACAATCATCAGTACCATTAACATCATCATCATCATCGTATGGTCGTTATTATCATCGTTCAAATTTGATTAGTGGAGGAGGTCGAAGTTCTGATGGTGGTCGTCGTACAATAATAATGCCACGTAGTTCAGCACTTGATCGAGCAACAAGTCGTGGACCAGGTAGTTCAGGTGGTTCAACTGGAAATCTTCAACTTAATTTTCATAAAGTATTCAATGAAAAATTAGATATATTTATTGATTTACAATTTCAAAAAACTTCTATTTTATCAAGTATAATTAAATTACTTTTAAAAACATATTTAGAATGTATTCGTTTAAAAACATTTTCACGTTATGGTTTACAACAAGTACAAGTTGATATTAATTATTTGTATAATTATCTTTGGTCATTTGTTAATAATGATGATCGGTTCATAACAAATTTACTTGAAGAAATTGTTAGTAGTACAGTTATGAGATGTTTAGATCCTATTCTTATGGAAGCTAGTGTCATTACTGTAATTTGTGAAGGAAATTAAGTCTTGTTTTTTTCTTTGTCGTTATTCCGAAATATATATATTTATATATACATACCTATTGATTATTTTAATTTCGTTATCTTATTATTGTTGTTTTGTTTCGTTTGAAGATTAAATAAAATGAAAGATTGTTTTTTCAATAGAAATTTATCATATGGAAATAATTATTTATTGTATTAATAGATTATATTCATTATGTGAGTATAGAAAGATTTTTTGTCTAAGTCAAAATTATTTGGTTCAATATGCCAAAATTAAATAATATAAATTTTATTGATATTTATTTGATTGACTATTAATATTGAATAAGATGATAATTACTTTAACTCAGTAAGTTTCATACTAGAGTTATTCAATAATAATAAATATTGTTTTGTCTTAGAATAAAATTATAAATTATTTACATATGATCTTATTGCGCTTTGGAAATGGTTAATATTCATTATTATCAAGTCGATCTTATTTTAACCCATTAAAAAACGTCAATCAGTAGAAACATCAATGAATGAATATCAAGCTGAATATTTTCAAAAGCTTAGTGAGAACAGATGGATTATCAAAAATTGAAGAAATGAGTCATTGATAGTTTTTCTTTTCGTGTTTGTCACAATTTGATTAACAATTTCAAATATGTCCTTTATCTTTTTTTTTTCTTTTAATTTACATTTAAAGAAGTGATTTTAATGACTTTTATCTTTCATTAACAATAGATGAATATGTTAAAGTTTAGCAAATAAAATAGTGGAGGTCAGCAACAAAATAGAAATGATGATTCCAGTGTTTTATCCAGGTTTTTTTCTCCGAAGGGGCGATTTGAAATTTCGGGAGGGCGAAAATTTTTTTCGGGGGGAGGCAAGCCATATAGTTCGTCATGCGATGATCGCGAGTCTCGGGGGGGGGGGGGGGACTCAATTTTTGGGGGGGGGCCCCCCCCCCCCCCCCCCCCCGGGCACCCCTCTGGATAAAATACTGGATGATTCGCTTTTAATATTTTTCTTATCATCATATACTTAGACTTCTATTTTCATTTTAATATTCTTTCTATAGATTATTTTTTCTAGATGACAAGCAATAATGAATGTTGTTCTTGTTGTCAACAATCATCCTATTTACCTGTTCGTTCGGCTTGGGCAAAAGCTGTATTATCAAAAGTAGAAAATGATCAACGTTTAGAAGATATCGATCGACGTACATGGTATCGTCTAGCACGTAGTGATCTTTTACGTGATGAATATCGAGTACTTTTTCATGAACTTCATGAAGATGAAGAAACAACTAAATTTATTGAACAAAGTCAAGCAAAATCTGATAATATTCCTGTACAAATACTTCATAGTCTTGCTAGTTCTTTATTGACCATATTCATTGCACGAACATCAGGTATGTTGATAAAAACTTTTCACATAAGACAAATATACTTTTGAAAATGACACAAGAGCTCGTAGATTTAAAAATATTTCTTTTATTCATTAGAAATCATTATGAAAAAATAATGATGATTCAATGCATAATATTCTGTACTTAGAAAGATATTACATATGACCGACAATTCTGTTAACTTCAAATTTTTAGTATTCATATTATTTTTTTTTGTTTTTAATTTATTTTTAGCTAATGGTTTAATTGGTCGTGGTCGTATGTTTGTCTATTCAACTGCACAGTTTAAAACATTACTTGATATAGATGATAATGAACCATGCCCGTTTACATCACTTCTTGATATTGGTGCTGGTGATGGTTCTGTAACCCAACGAATGGCTGGTCTATTCCAAAAAGTGTATGCTACAGAAATATCATCAATAATGCAATGGCGTCTATCAAATTATGGCTATACAGTACTCAATATAGAACAATGGGGAGATACAAAATTTGATGTTATAACATGTTTAAATGTTCTTGATCGTTGTGAAAAACCTTTGACTCTATTGAAAAAAATTCGTGAACATTTAAATCCTAATCATGGTCGTGCTATCATAACTCTTGTCTTACCATTTAAACCATATTTTGAATATAAGAATGATCATCATCCAGATGAATCAATTGTTATAAAAGGTCGTTTACCTGAAGAACAAATAAATGAATTTACTTTAAATGTTTTTCATCCATTAGGTTTTCGTTTGAAAAAATTAAGTCGTTTACCATATTTATGTGAAGGTGACATGGAACGAAGTTATTATTTTCTTTCGGATTATATTTTTGTACTAGAAGTTGTTTAAATATTTTGTTTTTTTTTTTCTTATTTTATTGTTTTCTATATATTTTATATTCCTGTTTATCAGGATTAGTGAATTCTTCATTTTGGCTGTATATGTAATCGAATTCTGTCTTGTTTCTTCTTTTCAAGATATAAATAAAGATCATCTTAATCATTGAAAAATAAAATAAAATAATCGTTATTTCAAAAACAATGTGAATTTACTTTCATGATGAGCTAGATTTATGAAGATGTTTGAAACGAGTAAGAATGAAATTAAAAATTTGAGCTCAAGTTCAGACAGTGGTTTTAATAATTAATGAAGTTTTCTATCTAAATATTTCATAGATAACTATGAGGATAAGGTTTCTCAAAAATTGGACACTACTGCCGGTATTTTCTGTGACTTTCACTTGAAAAAATGAAAGCATCACAAACATCGAAAAAGACTTTTTGTAGTCAAATTTTTCATGAATTTTGAGTTAAAATGACATTGTACAAAAATAGCTCCGACAAAATCTTCTGGAACCTAAAACTACTATATCCAAATTTTTATATTCTTTGCCATCATAGATCACTTATGAAAACACTATATAGAAAACAAAATCAAAAATACATTGTTATTAAACTCTTAACCACCATTTTACTCACATTGAAAGAAACTCTTCTTACTCTAAGTTTGTTTTTATATTTCATTTAATATTTTACAGTTCATACATCGATGAAATTCACGCATAAGATTTGTTGATTAACTTACATTTATTAAAACGAGCATGCCTTGAGAAATAATTGTCATTTTAATAGTTAGTAATATGGTAAAAAAGATTTTATGACCTCATTGTAGTTATTATTCATCAATATTATTGTTATAAATTATTCAGCTATTCAAACTAATCAATCGAATATACATTGCACGAGACTTGAGCTTGTCTTCTTTCTTTTACATCGGTTTTTAGTAGTGAAATTCATTTTTATTTTAACATATTACATATGCCGAGAAAGTATGAAATACGTTGCATCTTATAATATATCCACTCTGTACAATAAATGAAATTCAAAACATAAAAACTGCAGTAAAAAGAAACACGTGTCATTGATATTTTCTATAATAAATCGATTGAATCAACCAGGGTAAGTTCTCCAACAGATAAATTATTTCGAAGTCAAGGTTATCCACATTATGTAGACCCAAATGAACTACGAATGCCCTGAAAGGAGTTCACATCCTTAGCTCATTATTATGAAGATATTGCACTTTTATGGTATTAGTTAAATGAATACTATAATCTGTTTCCATCAGGAGCATTGAAAAAAAACTGATTTTTGAATTTCAACTAAAATCTTTGCATAGTAATAGGCCTTAAACAAGAATCGTTTTATTTCGTATTGAAATAAATAATTATCTTGAGATTTTATTCTATAGCATATACTAATGAAAATGAGTACATGTGTCGATAATGTTTTTTTTTTTGAAAATTTATAAACAATATTTCATATGGAGGAAATTTTTGGTCTTTCTAACGATTATTTTTAACCTTTTAAACTGTCAATGGAAAACAAAACAACAACATCAAGAAACGGAAAATAACAAAATTATAATATCATGACAATATTATTACCATAAACTCCTAATTTCATGAAAAAATATATATCAAATCATAAAATATCAATATCATAAATATTAATAGTATAATTGATATAATATAGCTATCAAGTATATCAACATAATCTAAATCATTATTACGAATCATATGTAATTTAAAAAAAAAATAAAATAATATAACAAGGTGTGACCTTTTATCATTATGTGACAATAACATAATTAAATGATAATAATCTGTAAACTAAAAAGATAACTATAGGTACGAAATAATTCATCTCCAATACCAAAATATACCATTAATGGTTGAAAATGGTCATTAAAAAGACCGAAAATTTCCACCATACAAAATATTTATTACACATAAAAGAATTCTCTACATCTATACTCATTTTCATTAATATACGATATGACATTAATTTCAAAATAATGTTTCACTTCAATACAAAAAAAAAACAATACTCGCAGTTTCTGGTTGAAATTCCAAAAATTAGTTTTTTTTCTGGCGTTTCTAAGAAGAACAGATTATGCTAGTCATTTAAAAAAATACCATAAAAGTGCAATATCTCCATAGCAATGAGCTAAGGACAATTAGTGTTGACTCAAAAGTAATTTATTCCAAACGTGTTTTACATCTCAATAAAGAATTAAATCTCAACATCATTCGTTAACATATGCAGTCTCAGATTGATATGCATGTTGATTAACTGTAATAGCCATCTCATTATTATTGCTATTATTATTACAAAACATTTATATGAACTTTAAGCATATTGTGACCGATCTTAATGATAAATCTATAGATTTCTTTAATGACTGTGTATCTTAGAGCGTACACTCTTTGTGAGGTTAAAATACAGCTTGTTATTTGTTTGTAATGTATTTTTGTATTTTAAACTTTATTGTGATTAATGACTGCATAATAAAATACAGCGCATCTCATATTATCTAGCTGTATGAAACGTATTAACAAATTAACAAAGCGTAGTAAAAAAAGAAAAAGAAAGACAAAGAAAAACGAACTAAATCCAATGAGTGATAATTATAATGTTATAGCTTTTATTTTGTCAACTCAAGGTCTCATCTATTTTTATTCTAATGGTGTGATCTTTTTTTTTTTGTTATTGATACGAAAAACAAAATATTGTATATATTTTTTGTCAATACAATCTTGATATCACGCCATACGTATGCAGTAAATTCTTCATCTTTAGACGATAATAATTATCAATAGAACTTGTTATTTCATTCAAATAAGAATGATTTATTATTTGACATTCGGTATGCAATATCATAGGAATTACTTTGATACGCAAGAAAAGAAGAAAAATTTGTTATTTGGATCATTCATTTATCATTAATAAATTCAAGCATTATCATCTGATATGTATTCTTATAGAAGAAAAATCCACAACAATTAATCTTTATTCATGTAAAATCACTTACGAAAAAGATAAAAAGATTAAAATTTATAATTTGTAAGAATATTTCATGTATAATTTCGAGTAAAAATTATGTTTTCAGTTCACCGAAATCTTTTGATATCTGTTGATCGACATTGATGTTAACTTTTAATCGTGCAGAGGCCATAAAAGAAAGAGTATCGTCTTAGTAATGATTTGTTTTGTTGATCATTTGTCCTATATGTTTTTGTTTTTTTTTTCCGTTTACCAACTAAGTAATTACGTCTATATTTTTCATGATAAGAATAATATCAATCAAGTATGACTTGAACACCCTGGTTATTAGTCACATGTTTGCTTCTCGTATTTACATAGCTCTTCTCAAAATTTTTATTGCAAAGGAAAAGACCCTATTCTATCTGTTTTTTTCCTTTCAGAAGAAATAAACAAAAAATGTATATTTTTTCTTTTCGTTGATGTCTATTAACAAAAAATAATAGTTACTTTTATATCATACATTATTTTCGTATTCAGATTTATCATTTTGTGCGCAAATCAAGAATCTTATTAATACAAATGACGACTAAAGGTTATAATCATTTCAAAAGATTTCATGCATCAACATCATCAAGTCATACTGAACAAAAAGTATGTTTTGAAAAAGAAACACAAAGCATCATGTTTGAAAACATAGAAACTCCAACAATAAATCCAACTGAAAATAATCGTCGACGAAATTCTCGAACTTTTATTAAGAAACTTTTAAATACAACATATAATTCCAAATTAAAAAATGGAAACAAACGAAACTCGAATAGTGTTGATGATAATATGTTTGATGAAAATGAAAAAATTACAAAACTCGTGTCAAAAACGAACTCAATTCCATCAATTGTTCATCAATCTGTATTAGAAAATGAAGTTTATTCAAAATCCAGATCAAATGAGGAATTTAAACCTAAGGTATGTTAAATTAAATAAGATAAATTGTATTTTGGTTTCTCTTTTTTTTTTGTAAAGGGAATATTAAAAAACTCAAAAAGTAATTCGTATGCCGATCAAGTCAATGAAATATGCAATAGCCATAATCGATTTCAATCCAGACAAACATATTCTGAAACATGTCATACAACAAATAGTAAAGAAAACAGTAATGACTTTGTACCGGTAATTAATGAAAATGATAGTTCATCTTCAACATCAAAGAGTTCTTTGCCACCTGTCAAATGTGTTAAATTTAGTGATATGATATGTGAAACGATATCTAAACCAAATAAATCAATGCCTATCACAATAAAATATTCATGTGATCAAAAAAGAAATTCTCAAGATTCAAATTTAATGAACATAACTGAAGTAAATTCGTATGACGAAAATTCTATTGATAAAGTACAATTTTATACTGTAGATTCGTTACCGTTTGAAGAGCTTAATGTGCATGAACCCAGCGATAATAAACCCACTCATGATGGTTTAGTAATGTTTTAAAAATTATTATCAGTCAAAAGATCTATGTCTCTTGCCATTTTATTTATAACTCAATCAGACAATTCGAAAAACTATTTTTTTAAATTATGATTTCTTTTCTGTATATGATGTGAATGTATGTCTTATATGTTCAGTTTATTTTCATGTCATTTTTGTCTTTTGCGAGTATCTGATTTCTTAATTTTGTTCTTACACGAAATATTGTTTAATAATATACTAGCATATGTTCGGCAATATTTGAAAAAAAGTAATTTAATTCTCTCAGTTTTTCAGCTGTTTAACATAGATAATTTTAGATAAAATAGATTTTAATTTCATATAATCCATTTTATTATTTCTTTTGAAAGAATTGATAAAAGAAAAATAAGAAATCCTTTGAGAAAAATGCAAAATATGACTAAATTTTAAATAAAATCATATTTTAGTTATTATATTTCCTCTCTGTATGTTCGAATTCATCACAGATGACAAACATGAAAGTTGTATTCAATTATTTAAGATTTTTAAAAAATTTGTCACCATAAGTAAGTTTTTAGAAATGCATTGCTGCTTGGCGACACATAGCATCTCTTGAAGAACGGCAATCCTCATTCTGTATTTTGACATTACTGAAAAGGATGTATAGCTAAATGGATCACTAGAGTTTCGACATTTTTTTAAATCATCTTCGACCAAAACAACAAACCGAATGAGCTCTTTTAATCTGGTAATCAATAAGTCAACTAATATTTTGAAATAATATATTGTATGTTGATATTGCTGTGAGTAACAGTAGTAATTCTACAACATTAACATGAATAACTCGCTCATAATACCATTAAATTAATATGACTTATGGTTGGCAAAATAGTTTTTTCCTAATAAACTAATGTTCAATAACATCATCATCAATTAGTCCTTTTCAAACTCATCGAAATAACAAAAAATATTTTCATTATTTTAAATTATTTGAATTCCAACATTGTTTTTTACTTCTGACAGTTCTTTTAAATGATTGATTCCGGTATAATATATGAAAAACAAATTATAAATCAATTGCAATTTCGATTGAAAACATTAGTATCAAACGACGACAATCAGCCATACGAACGGAATAAAATCATCAAGTGCTATTCTACAGGCGGTGCTGTGATTTTCTTCTAGGATTGTCTAGGTTCACTTAAACGTTGTATGCCTGGTAAATAATGAAAAAAAAAAACATTTTGTTGTCTTTCTTATTCCTCCTATGAAAGTAAACGGAATTTTCTGTTGGATTTCGACAGAAATATGAAGTGCTACGATTATTTAAATTGACTAGTTCTTTCTTTTCTCAAATCTGAAATCAAGAAACTTTATTGCGTCTTAAAATGTGACGAACCATAAAGTCATTTTCATAAATATTAATAATTGTAGAAGCATAGTACTCAACAATTTCTATTCCTTGACTCTATTGGTTGGTATCGTCTTTTGCTTTCTGAAAATTATTATTGAAAAAACATTTTTGTGCAGATGATCAGTTTTATTGATAGGATTACTCAAGAATGTTACTAAATTTGATGCGAAAACAATTGAAAAGCAAAGTTGAATATAATCTTGAAACATTTTGAAAGTATCAGAAACCTTGACGATTTTGCATCAAATAGCTCAGAAACTATACAATTTTTTTGTACTAGACTACGAGAAAAGAATCAATGATTTGCTTTAGTCGACGAAAACGTCAATTTTTCACTTCGATCATGTCAACATTGAGACGTTCCTAACAATGCATATTATACAAAAATATTATAAATATAAGGATAACTTGCCTTTGTTCGAACGAGTACATATTCGATTTGGATGCATCTATCACATATGTACTTAAAAGGTTTCAATATTTTCCAGATAGTTGATCATTCGTCTATGTGAAGTATTATTCACTATTGTTTGTATTATGAAAAAAAATCATAAAGCCTAAGGCAAAATTATGTTATTATTCTTGTGATTACTGTGAAGAATCTTGAACACAACATTTGTTCAATATTTATTTCAAACATATATCCTTTTAAGAAACAAACCGAAGCAGTAAGATGATTGTCATGCACTGACTTTTGAATACAATCATCCATATAACTTTATATCAGAAATACTTCTCCTATGAACCACTTGTGATATCAGTATTGCTCTGAAAGCTACTATTGCATTTACAACATCGATTATTTGATCACAAAGCTATCTTGCAACTATTAATACTATAAAATCTTGTTGTGTGTACTCAATTCAATTGCAAATGGATTCAATCTATTTCACTTCAATATCTGGCATAGTCATTAAGTACTATCATAATATGGTAGCATTTCATTATCAAATGAGTTATGTAATGTTTTTATTAGTTGAATATTTGTCTATTGATAGGTTCTTTTTCAATTGCTTGTAGTCTTGTCTTTATGTTTGAACGGTGTCTAATCATTAATTGATGTAGTAATTATAACACATATTTTCAATAGAGAATCATATCTTTCGAGCAATCAAAAATAAAAGAGTACGAAATCGAGACCAAGGATGAAAATTTCTTTCTTTTTTCTTTGCTTTCTTTTCATGATAGATAATATTCATTTCATTCTTTGTTTTCTTTTTTGTCACTTTTTTTTCTTACCTCAACCTATCAATTTACTAGAATGATGACGAGCAAATAGGTATAAATTAAAAAAATATCAATTGAAATGAAAAAGAGTATGTAAACAAGAATGTGAATTACTGATGGGTAAAATTGAAATAGTGCAGGTATTGTCAATAAAATATAAAAGAATGAAAAAAAGAAGGCACATACTAGACACATTTTCTCTCATCTTCAATCATACAAGTAAGACTTTTGTCTTTTATACACACACATATTGTCTTTCTATTTTGATACTTTTGCAATTGTTGTTATTTTTCGATGACAAGTAATACTCTACGTCATCTTATTTAAATGAAGATGCCGTATGCAAAGAAAAAGAACCATTAACATTACTAAACAATAATCTTCGAAACTCACCACATACACATATTCACAAGTGGTTTATGTCTACCGTTATAGGATACAAAATATGCACGTGTGTGTGTGTTTGTCTGTCAACAGTGACGAATGCTGATAACTAAGTGTGAGAGTGAAAATGAAAAAGAAAAGAAGGAAAAGAAAAAAGAAAAATAGTATTTGCTTTTGACATACTAAATAATAACTTTTAATGATGAATACATGAATAAATAAATTGACTAAAAATTTATTCTTCAAGCATCATATGTTCTCAATCATTGTAACAAATCATATTACAATCATTATTAAATAGGGTAAGAATTGATAATATACATTTATCAAACTTTAAAATATTCATCTTATTAAATAAAAGTAAAAAATACAGAAAAAAACGAGAACGAATATAATAAATGACTTCTTTTCTTTTTTTCATCAAAAAATTGATGAGTGCTGTTCGCATTTGTAGATAACAAGCAATTGAGAAAGGAAACAAAGGTTAAAGAACGATACAACTTTAAAGGCATTTTTTTCACAATTTATCATGCGTTTTTATAGACCCATAAATGACGTATCAAAATCAAGAATACCTCGTATCAGAGTCTTCACAACCACAGCAATCCTATTCCGAAAGAAGAATATTTGACAATCATAATAATCGTTGGTATCATTCTCATCTTCCCTCGGCACAATCTCTTCATATTGAATGTAAAGCTGAAGAACGACATTTTATCGGTGACACATCTCCATATTATAATATTGACTCCTCTTTAAAACCTATCCGTTTTACAATGAGTGATCAACTTGAACCAGTACAATTTCGTTCAGAAATTATTGTTCACAATAATACTGACACAGATTTACATATAAAAAGACTTCGTGTTGCTTTTCATTATCATGATGATACACCAACAAATGCTCAATTAAATAATCGTGCAATATCAGCGACAGAATCAACTAGACGTAGTCATTCAGTAGATACGCCAAGATCTTCATTACCACAAAGACAACAACAAGAACAACAACAGCAGCAGAAAGATAATGATTCAAGAAGAAAATTTCAATCAGCAACATCATCACAATCTAAATTACTACATCGATGGATTGATGATATTTGTTCGAATGATGAATTAATGAATAATGATGATATTGTATTTTTTATTAAAAATGGTGAATTCTTTGCTAGAATTTAAGAACTTTTTTTTTATTAACTCTTTGGTTTTTTTATATGCAAAAAGAAATAAAGTATCAAATAATAAAAATGTAGATTATTTTTTATACTTGAAAAATATTTGCATATGTACATAATTATATAGTTGACATATGAAATTATGATGATGAAAAAAAAAAACAATCTTGCATTTAATTTATTTAGAACACATTATTTATATAGAGAAAAGAAACATAGTTACTGATCCATGAGCATCAAACAAAAAAATATTTAGGTCAACAATATAAACAATATATGATATGAATGTAGTTTTAACAAAGTTTATGCTATTGTTTGAATTCCTCAACAAATCATATAATGCTGAATTACGAAGCATTTAGAATAGTATCGTTTTCACTATGCCTTTTCAATCTAGTCTTATCAATCTCTAGAGTGTATGATTTGTTTTGTTATCATAGATGAATGAATTTAATTTAGTATTGAATCATGACGATGACGATATATTAATTAATATTTTCAAACATATAGTAGCGATTATCACTCTCATTGATCATTCTCTAGTGAATCATCTTTCATTCATAGGTATAAATGAAAGATGAGAGAATTAAAACACTTATTTTCCCATGAGATCTACTAAAATTATTTTTACAATTTTCTATCTCAAAAATAGATACATAGCCCAAGTCTAGTGATAAAACAAGATATTTAAAAGTTAAATTTAATCAATTACTAATCAACATATATTCTTTTTCGTCAATTAGTCCATATATTTATTGTGTCTATTTTGAAAAATTTTCACAAAAAATGCTGTACTCAATAAACAAGATATTTTAAGATCATCCTTGTAATTATACTTTCACAACATGTAATAATAATATTTATTCTACAGAAATAGTTCTATCGAAACATGTTAAATAAATATTACTATTCGATATTTTTCTCACTATACATCATTAACGGATATGATCAACTTGTTTCTATTTAACAAGAAAGTCAATAACGCAATTTGACTTCTTATTATAGCACTTTTTTTACAAAGAAAAATAAAATGTACAAAGTACAAATCCATTTATTGCGAATTTTTATATAAAATGTCGACTACTTTTTTCTTCCGTTTAATTGATGCTTGTCTAAATAGCAAAGAAAAAAAAACGTAGTATTCGTTTTTCTAAAAAAACCCCATTTATTAATGAATTTATTCATGAAATCAACTCGTAAAATAAAAAAAAACAATAGTATAAGCAACTATAAATAAGAAAATATTTATCAAGACTATATGCCACAAAAAAAACCCATAATAATAATAATAAATATTATCAAGCATCATTGTCCATGAATATCACAAGTATAGTTTATTTTTTGAAAATTTTATGGAAGACAAAAGAAGAGAAAATAAACAAATCAATATGGAAGACATTCGTTACAATCGAATAGTAATAATATCAGGAGATGGTGGACGTTCAGATGATGGTTTTTTAGGTGGTTGTAATTGAATATTTGTTGTTGATATATATGAAGCATTTTCTCGACCATTTTCTTTTTGTGTCATATATTCTGATTTAAGTTTTTCTTCACCTTCACGTTTCAATGATCTTACATTATTGGTTTCATTTATATTTGTCTGATGTTCTTTAAGACGTTGTGTACGTATTTGTCCAAGTACAGAATTAAATAGATGTTGCCATCGTTCATTTTCTTTTGAATATTGTGAATCTGTATCATCGACACTTTCTTTTGCATGTCTAGTTGAATTATTTAACTTTTGTTCATCATCAGTATCATCATCATTATGATAATTCATTGATGATACGGTAGTTAAATTATTATTATGATTATCATGATCATAATCATCATCATCAGTATGTTTTGATGATGATTTTCGTTCTGTCATTCTTGACATATGACGAATAAGATGTGAATGATGAGGACGATTTTCTTCTTGGTCATTATGTGATTTAATATGTGTTGTTTGTTTTAAGATTTTTCGAGATTTTTTACCAATTTTTTGAATACGTGATGGATCAGGAGCATTAAGTTGATCTGATTGTACATCAGATATAAGACCTGATTTCATATACCAATCAATAAATTCATCTTTGGTTATATGATCATCATCATTGGCATTTAATTCATTAAATGCATCATCAATACGTTGTTGTAAACTAATTTGTTTAGTTCGTTCTTGTTGATTTGAATTTTTATTATGTGAATCTGTTACATCAACAAGTGTATGTAACATTTTACCAATTTCTTCTTTTGTTATTTTTCCATCATTATCTAAATCGAATACATGAAATAGTGTTTCAATAAGACGAAGACGATTAACGGCCGATGCAGCAGATAAAGCCATTACAAATTCTCTAAATAAAATAAGATAATTAATTCATATTATATCAACTATTTATTGAATTGATCAATATACATATAAAACTGACTCGATAGTAAATAAATGTAAAACAAAAAACAAAAAAAAAAAGAAACAATAATTTTAATAATTTGTTTAGCTAGGAAATTAGATTGATTCGGAAACATTTATTGTTTTAATTGAATATTGTTAGAATATAGATGAATATGAATTATCATATCATTCTAATATGAATAATGATAAACTTTGATTATTGTCACTGTTATTCTTGAGTACAAGGACTTCAAAGATTTCCCTATGGAATTATTCTATTTAAACTACAGAAAAAAATGCTAATATCATCAATTGCAATTATTTCTATTATTCTCCAAAATAGTTCTTCCTGTTTTTTCCTCTTTCTCATGCATATAAATATTTTTCTTCTTTCCATCCAAACCAATGTGACAATTTACCCAAATCTTATCGAAATGTTAAGGTTAGCAACATACATGTGAGACTCTGTACCTATGCAGAATTTCGTTTATACAAGTCATTATTTATTTAGTATGAATCGTTAGACTTTTGTAATGACTTTTATTAAAATTATTCTTTTTCTCTATTTTTTATAATATTACATATTATCCAAAAAACAAAGGAAAATTTCGTATTTGAACTATTACTAAGATGAATCGAAAATATTCTATTCTTACTTAAAATCAATATATTGACTTTTATCTTCATCATAAACATTAAACATATGTCTAATATAATCGGCTGTTTTTTGTGTTGGTTTTCCCATTATCTTTGCGTATTCTTGTTCGAATTGTTTCAATGTTAATTTACCATCCGGACAATCTTTATAAAAATTACTATATTAAAAAAACAACAACAAATTATTAATTCAAATAATTATAGCAATAAATAGAAAAAAAAAACCATATTAAATAATTACTCATGCCAAGCAAGTAATTCATCTTCTGTAAATCCAGTAGTTTGACAAAGTTCACGAATCGTTTGTTCACTTAATGGTTCAATACTTCTTACAGCAGGTTTTGATGACTTAGTACCCATTATTGTTAAAATAGAATGTATAATGTGAAAAAGAAAGTCAATTCTTTATCTAAAATGATGAAATTTCATACGAAATGTGCCTCTTTGACATAAACAGTTGTCGTTGAATATCTCACGAGTCATTTAACAGAACGGTAAGAACGCAAGTAACAAAAAGAAAAAGAAATAGGTAAAAAAAACGACAGCTATTAAAATATGCGACGGTTACGCATACAAAATGCAATGGCAACACAAAAGCATACACATGTGTATGTGCGGCACACATAGTGCAAAATAAGAGAAGGAGAATAAAGAGAAAGAGAGAGAGACAAAAAGGAAAGTAGACAAAGAACAGTGATACGAAATATTCGTAAGCTACAAAATAAGATAAATGTTGAAATTTATGCATAAGTATATATAAGTTAATGATACTTGTCTACATGTATATATTGTTAGGAAGATATACAATTTATCAGAAGTAAATTGATCATACGAGATTATTTTTACTAAAATTGAATTTTCTCTCGAGAGAAAACAATAATAAATAATATCTCTTGTCTAGTGTTGTATGTTTACTCATGTAAAAGCCATAAAAAATCCTCATATCTAGTCGTATAGAAATATTTTTTTTTTGATTAGATTAATATCCTTATCAAGCATTAAAGACGTAGATAAAGAAAAAAGAAGAGTAGTTTCTAATCTTACTTTATTATGATGCAGCTGCTACGTTTGTGACATGTAGTGAGAGCTATTTGGCATTGTGGTGCATTAGAACATTTTGTAACAAGCAGTATATCTTTATCTCTAGCAGCATTTTGTTTTTGTTTTTTTTTTCTTTAGTCATGAAAAAATGTTCATTTTGGACTCTAGATTACTTGAGTGCATGTGAAATTATTGACATGTTAGAGTTAGAATGTTAATTTGTTTCCTATATTGTCTAGGTTTTTTTTTACCTATGAAAACTCAAAAAGAATAATTATATGATACTTTCTCAGTAGTTCTACGAGTGCATTAGAATAGATGGACATAAGAAGATTGTTGATGACATCTACATATATATATGTATATACTTTCGTCATAAGTTACTTCTAGTTTATGTTTGTCCTCAAGTAAAATAGACAATTTCTTTTTCTCTTTAATTACTCAGTAAGTGAAGTATGCTTTGTACTTCTACTAATGTTAATAGCTAATATTTTTTTCATGATAGATAATGGTGTAGAAAATAGGAGAATAAAAAAAATTCAACTTGATCATATCATTCCTACTAATGCACGTTTTTCATATAATAATTACTGACACTCATACAATATATATATATATATCATATATGTGGATGTATAAAATAAAGAAGTATATTAATAAGTCAACAACAACAAAAACAATAGTAAAACGAAATGAAAAAAAAGAATATGGGAAGCATGAGAAAACCTTTAGTATTTTCCTTTGTAAACGTGGAATTATGATAACCTTTCATGTCTGTGTAAAAAAATGATTAAAAAAAAAAGTATACAGGGCGAGAGAAAGACAAACATTTGCATTTCTCAGGTCTATTTTTGTCTTCTTCCTCGTTGTTGTATAGCAGGTGTATATGATGCATACAAAATTTATGACTTAGTTTAAAAAAAACTCATTATTATTATTTTCATCTAGAATTGTTGTATGTGGAGAATGCAATTAAATTAATGATTACATTTGGAAATCTGAATGAAGATTATTGTTTTTGTCATCATCAGACGATACTTACGATGGATTAAATTCTAAAATCGTCTTTTTGTTTCCTACTCTTAATCAATTTTTCCCTTGGTGGCAGTTTCGTCTTTTGCATATATTTCTGTTGTGTTGTTTTTTTCTTACATAGTTACATTCTCATCTGTTGCAAGTATTTTTATCAGTTAGAAAATATCGAAAAAAACCTACATAAATTAGTCAAACATATCTGTAGTGTTCTTATGATTGATTATTTTCTACCATAAGAATATTACTTATGTTACAATTGACAGCATTTTTTCTAAAAATATTTTTCAATGTTTTCATGCATGAATCACATAGTATTAACAATTAACAGAAATTAGTATAGCACGTAAATTTGATACACCAACATGAACTTGATTAAGTAACAACTATTAACACGATAAACAATCTATCAGTATGCTGAAAAACAAAGATGGTTTTTCTTGATACTTTATTACTAATATGCTTTTTACTCATTAGCACTTTGTTGTAAATATCAAATAAAATTAAATCTATATATTACGTAATCGCTATTATCTACATTATTGACATCATGAACGTTTTGTATTAGTTTACAGATTAAATAGAAGATTTATTTGTTTCTTTGTTTTTTTCGGATTCAATACATAACTTAATCTCTCTAACTATTTCTAGTAAATTTGGTCATATGATTATATTTGTTTAAGGTTTGAGTACGATGATATGGAACACTATTTTAAGAATGACGATGTCTTAATTTTGGTAAATAATGTAAGTTTTACGCTTTTTTCTCGGTACATATCTCATGACTAAGTTTTTTTTTACTGTATAGTCCATATTTAATACATCTTACTACACTAACCGTACTACTATATGAGAGAATAATATACCACAAAAACAGCTAGTTTTTAAATTAATAACAATTCACAAAATACATGACACATGTAATTTATCTTCTGCTATAAATAAAGTTGTTTTTCTTTTCTCAAAAGAAAACAAACCGGAAACACATTAGAATGTATTTTTTGAGATTTGTCTTCTAGAAAAACGACGTAAAATGACTTCATCATATAATTTAAATAATCAAATAATCCTTTCAAATCTTCGTCTTTAATGTTTCTTCTTATAGACTATATAAACTGTTAAAAGCAAATACACATAGATATTCATTAACAAAACTTCATGTCATATCAACCGAATATAATTTTTACCATGTTGTTATTTTGCTAATGACTTCCTTTAGCATATATATTTTTTTTTCTATCTGTTTGACTAGTCATATGAATCCATTACGTCTTCGACTTAGTTACCATTCTTATATTGATTTAGTTTAAAACTATGTTAATTTATATTAAAATAAAGAATTACTACATGTCATTATCTTTATTTTTCATAATCGACATAAATAACTTATCAAGTATAAAGAAAAACTTTTTTTTTGTGTCATTTTGACAAGGTCATCTGTATATCATCTTCGGTTTATATGGAATGACAAGAAAAAAAAATATATAAACGATTTTATACAAAAAAATAATCAAAGTATAAAAAGATAAAATAAAAAAAAAACAGAAGAAGGCATTATTTTACTGTATCTGTTTTGAACAAAAAAAAGAAATTACAAAATATAGAAATAATATTTAAAAAAGAAAAACAATAAAATCAAACATTGATTTGTTTGATCTTATTTGGAAAAAGCATACCAATGATTACTGGAATCTAGAATTTCTTCACTGTGTATACGATCAATACAAATAATTTGTTTTTTATGGATTAATTCTTGACAGTAATTATGAGCTTTTGATTCATTCTCTATATAACCACTTGATATAAGCCATTGACAAAAATCATTTTCATTAAATATTGTTTCAATTGTTTCCATTGAACTATTTGTGCTAAAACAAAAAAAAAATAAGTTTTACATTAAATTATTTCATTTTTTTTTTTTTATTAAGAGTATTTTTTTTTACCTTTGTGTTAATATTGAATATCGAATAAAATTTGGTCGAATTTGATGTTCAAAGTCAACCAGTCGATCACTTTCTGAGGATCTATGACTTCTATTATGTCGAGGAAATTTTATGTTTAGACCAAAACGATTCAATAATTTAACAATTCTATGAAAAATTAATATTAGAAACGTATATATGTATATATATTTATTTATAATTCTATTAAATCATACTTTCGACTTATAGGTAATAGTACATCAGCATCAAGTGAAAAAACAAGAAATGTTAAAATACCCTAAAAGATTCTAATAGAATTTGAAAATAAAAATTTAAATTATATATTTACTTGACCATGTAAGAAAACAGTATCAAGAAATTGTAATTCATAATAAACACCATCACGATTTTTTGTTAATACTGACCATGATAAAACTGATATGCACTAAAACAAAACTCAAGAAGTAAAAAAAAATATTGTTATTGATTTTAAAAACTAAACTTACAACAAATGCATTTATATTTAATAAACCAACAAGTACTGCATGACGAAGTAATTGTGGATGTATTTCTAATGGATTTTTATCTACAATAATATTTGGAAATATTTCAATATTCATATTGAGATTACGTTCAATCTCGAATCAGTTTAAGCGAATCTCTCATCTCAGAGTGGACGCGTTCAATATCGAATTGAAGTAAAAACAATTGTTAAAACTCGAACTAATTTGCGAACCGATGAACTGATTAGGAGCAACGATATTTTAATTAATGCAATCATAAACAAATGAATTAAATAAAGATTCCAGCGTATATGAACAGTTTTCTATATACAGTAGTGCTGATATACAAAACTATTCATAACTTCACGGATTCAAACTTAATTTGATCCATTCATGATTGTATTAATTGAAATACCACTGCTCTTTCTCTTGTTCTCTAACTCATCAATAAACATTTCAATACAACACAGATCTACAATTTTTCTTGGAGTTTTAACATCTGTTTCTCCCTCATTCCGATATTGGATACCAACATATATATACTATATAATCAATAAAATCATATAATTAAATACCTATAGAAACTGATTCTATTGTTGTTTGACTTTCATCATATTCATTTGAATCATTAATTAAAGGTCGAATTTCATTTGTTATCAAACTTGCACAACGATTTTCACGTGCATTTTGTTTTAATCGATATGTACGACGAGCAATACGAAGAAGATTTGTTGATATAAGTATTACACATGAAGAAAGTAAACAAATTGAAGAAATAATTTGTATTGTACCAAATTTTTCTGTATCTAATGTTGGTTCACCTTTTGATCTATCAACTTTTGATTGAAGATAAATCATAACAGTTGTTAAAATTGGTGCTAGCCAACCAAATAAATGATACAACCAAAAATACTGACGAGCACGTTCATATGAATAGCAGATTGATATCATTAAAGCAATTGAAATACTTGCTGCCCAAGCACGTGTTATTAATGCTGTTAGAACACTACCTAAAATGAATGAACATTGCACATGTTATAAGTCATTTGTATCCTAAATGTACACAGAATTTCAATTCAAGAAAATATGTACAGAAAATAGAAGCTGAAAGAAAGAAAAACAAATTTAATACTTGATGTCATGTGGAAGTCCTGTAATACCTGAGAATTAACTAGTTTTTATGTATGCATTGCGATAATCAATGACATTGTCTATAAATTTAATAAAAAAGAATCAATATATTAGAGTCCGTTAGATGGACAATTTTTGAAACCGAACACGATCGAACTATTCATTAATATTCTTGATTAAGTTTTCTAATCGAAATTGGATAGTCGTCTTGAACATACGAGATAATTTTCTTTGCGTTTTTCCGTATTCAATTACTAGGTCATTTCATATATTTTTTAGACGACTAGAACCCATCGGATCTGGGCTCGAAACCAACCCGCCGAATTCTACTGTATATTCATTTTATCTAAATCTTCTCGAATAGCACAAGTGTTTTAAAATCATATAGTTAAATAATGTATTTAAAGATTTATTCAGGATACTTATTTATTCGTTTCTATAGCTAATTTAAGTTGAGTGAAAAAGAAAAGTTAGTTTTGAAAATGTCAATGCAAATAAAAATATTTAAAAGCTCTGTTTGAAATATCTATCTACTTGAATAATTGTTTTTCATTATTACTACATATTAATTTGAATGTTTATGAAAAATTAAGAAAAGAAACATATTCATTTTTAACATAAAATTTGATCTAATCTCTCTTACCTAGATCAACTATAATCGAAGCTTTAATCGATATTGGTAACGTTATATATTGAACTGCTATTGTCCATATTGCATGAATCAATTGAAGGCCAGTAAAAATAAATGTATATTTATGAATGGGTGATATTTTCAATAAACGTCGTCGTAAACCAAATCCAATAAGAACAACAACTGTACAAAATAATGATATAATACTAACATCATATGATGTTTTTACTAATGTTGATTCATATGATTGTTTCAGTTTTATATCTAATGTTCTTAAATTAATCATTTTAGCTGAAACAACCATGATTGGTCCAGCAAGTAAAGTTGAAACAATAAGACCTGTTGAAGCAATAGCTCGTAATGCTGGATTTGATTCTGGTACATAAAATATAACTGATGGTGCAGTTGGTGCTGTTCCATATAGAAAACCAAAATTTGAATAATCGATTGTATTATTTAAAGTTCCATTAGTTGATTTAATAAGTAAAAATACAGCTTCACGTAATATTAATGGAAATATAATTAATTTAATCATACTAATAACAAATACAGTTATAACAAGACGTGTATGAAGACGACGTAATTTGCCAGCCATTGTTAAACCAAGATAGAATAATGCTGTTGAACTAAATGATTGTGCTATTGGTGTTAATATATTTTCCAGTATATTTGGTAAATGTTGATGAAATATACGATTAAATATAATACCAAGTAATGTACATATAACAATTGGATTACGACTTATATTATGAAATACTTTTCTTATTAATTGACAACGATGCCATAGAGATATATTTGGATGTTTTTTTTGATCATCTAAACGTTTTTGTATTTCAATTAATAGAAAACCAATTGGATTAAGTATAACTAAAGATATTGGTGCTATTAAATAAATATATCGTCCATAATCAGGATGTGATTGTTTATAAACAGCATCAATTATAGGTAACATTAATGCAAAATCATTACTTTGTGATGACATTATTGCATATAGACCTATACTTGCAAAATTTCTTGGACGTTCAGCTATACCGGTTAAAATTGCTGTTAAAACAAAAACAATGGATTTAGCAATAAATACAGATACTATAAATTGCCATGATACTCTTTGAAATTGTACATCAACGAGATTTTTAAATACAACAGCTGGTAATGCAAAATTACTTATATAACGTGAAAGGCCTGTTGAATGTGTATTTGTTAATAAATTTAATTGACCCGCAACATAACCAGCACCGATTATAAAGAAACATTGAATAAGAGCCGGATAAAGCTCTGAATCAATGGCTATAGGAGGACCACTGGTATCATTCATTATCTTCAAGAAAAAAAAACACAATAGATATTATTACATAGAAAGAGTTTATACAATAACATTAACAAAATCTATATGAATATTTTATACAAATAAGATTAGTACAAAAAAAACCAAAGATCTTTAATGATCAACAAAAAAAAACCAACAATTGCGAGATTCTTAAGTTTTCGTTTTTCTTTACAAATTATTATCTGACTCTATTGTTATACATTAACTAATAGCTGCTTTACTAATCATTTCATAAGCTGATGTTTGATTATCCGTTAGATGAATAATATTTCCATCATCATTAGTCAATGCTAAAATAAATGAATAGAAATTTATGTATTTTTCAATATTAAATTTCTTATTTTTCTATTTACTTAATTCATCCATATCATCAACATTTGAGATTACTGGTGAAAAAAGAATTAAAACAGCGAAAACATATATATTCAACATACCATAAATTCCTAGAAATCAAATTAAAATAAATAAAAATCTTTTCTTTTCTTACCAGTTATAAATGCTCCAGAATATTGAATTTTCGATGGTTTTTCTTTATTCCAAACCCATTGTGTTTCATAAATTTGACTTAAATAATACCAAATAATGGTAAGTACAGCACAAAGAATTGTTGTTAATAATAAAAATTGAAATCGATAAAATGCTCCCTTTAAAATAAATAAAAAAACTAAAAATTAACTCTTTGTTTTTTTTTGTCTTCATTTTCATTCATCAAACCTGATACATTAAACGTCGAATACGACGCATAGCTGCAAGTTCACCTTGTTTACTACGAATATTCCAAAAAACACGTACAACAAGATTAATAAGAAAGATAATATAAATAAAACCAGATAAACCAGCAAGTATAAAAAATATTAAACCTGCATAATGACCAGTACGTGTTGACCATATGGAATAAAATGGATTCCAAAGTTGAAATCCTCTACAAAAACAAAATTAGATAATTATTTACTTTTTATTTCTTATTTACCTTTGACATAATTCAAAAATGAATAAAATACTTGCAGCAAACCAAAGTAAAACAATATATTTTCCATATGACCAAAAACTATAATTAGCACCTTTGTCCTATATAAATATTATAAACATATTAATTATTTAAAATAAAACAAGAAAAAGAATTATTTACTATAATATGTTCACCAGCAAAAAATAGCCAAAATGTTAAAAGAACAGTAAGAAAAAATCCTTGTCGAATTTCACTATAGATTTGAAAACCATTGAAAGGTATTATAAGTGTTAACCATTCGATAGGAGCTAAAATTAGATGAATTTTATCATATGTAGGTTATGCAAGTTAACACTAACCATTTAGTATACATATTGATAGACCAAGTAAAAATAATAATCTAAATACAAAATATTAATATTTTATATTTTCAAGGAAATACTCATGAATGATTAAAAACAATTGTTTTTAATGTTAAAGGTGAATAAGCAAATAAAATAGTAGCTTGAAAATCGTGTAATATTTTCTCAATTAATTGAATCTTTGGTGTTCGATGACTATTTTTTAGAAGACCTACTGATAAAACAATTATAAAAATGAAGTTTTGATCTTGTCGTCTATATGCTACTCCTATCGATAGAACGATCGGATACATTTGAAGTAGTTTAGTTAATTCAGTAAGAATTAAAAGAAATAAAATGATTTGAAAATTCGTACTTTTCTCTTCTAGAATGATAATTTTGATAAGACACGAATAATGTCTATTTTTTTTCTTCACATAGTATGATAAAACAAAAGGGGAAGGAGTAAAAAAAAAACAAATATTTTTAACACTAAATGTACTATACGTATGATTTTACAAAACATCTCTTGAACCCCTAAGTAATAATATAATCAATGGAGATATTTTATTAATGATAAATATTTTGTTCAACTTATAATGTGATAATATTTGCATTACATATATCTTTCCTTCTTTAATTTCTCGATGCTTGCAATACACATTTTCGATGATATGTATATTAGTAGAAAAAAATTTCTAAGAGAAAATGTTATTTTTTCAAACTTCTCGATTTTCTATATGTAGCTTGTCAGAAACAAAATAATAAAACAATCTAATATCCTTTTTTTTAAGCAACCGATAGATCATATAGGTCTACACAAATCATATGATTCGGCATTTTTTCTATGTTTCTATCAATGTTCATGTCCATAGACATTTGAGACCAAAAGATTAATAAAAAAAAAAATTATAATAGAATAGACAAATCATACTCTATATAAATCTAAAGAAATGATTTCTTTCTCATCTTTTTGCTCTAACATGATAGAACTTCTTAACTGTATTGATCAAATTAAAACCTCACGTATATCTAACACTATATTTAAATTACTAATTACTTAGTATTTAGAAAATAAACGATTCAATATAATTATATAGAAATATTATTGTACTACTTCTTAATTCAAAATTATAGCTATCGAGAAGATATAAATAGCATATCGATAATTCTACGAATTGATTTAACTATGAACGTATCAAATTCTTACTAAAGAATGTCTTCCTATATGTCATCTAGAAATATGTGAGTTCAAGTCCAAATCTCAATGTTGAGAAAACTATTCTAGAATTTATTTGTATCACATAGATTATTTAACTATAATCATTTTGTTCCTATCAAAACAACTTTTTTCTCGTGATTTTCGATCTCGATAAAATTCTAAATTTGGATTCTCAACACCTTTGATATCATCTCATGATTCTTATATCTAAAACATTGATTCATTCATTCATTATGTAAATTATAAATGTCCTTAGATATCAAAAAAAAACAAAATCAAAATGAAAACATGTATTTTCGAAATTAGATATCTAATCTTATCGATATCTTGTTTTATCTTTTATATATATGTCTGAAATTGTTTCTGATGTTTTTGGTTTTTTTTTTTTTTTATTGAAATTTCAGTCAAATAATTACTTGTCAAGATTAGAATATTTTTTTTGTGCACGTTTCATTTGTCGACAAAACCAAATAAGAGCAGCAAGAACAATTGGAAATGTTATTGTTTTTAATATATACCATACTTTTGTAAAAGTTTCTGTTTGATAAATAACCTAAATATAAATATAAAGATGATTTAAAAACAAAAAAATAAATAAAACTAATAATTAATACTAACAACAAATTTAAATGATTTAAGTTTACCAATATTTTGTGAAAGACCATATTCATCAATAATTTTTAAATTAATTAAATAATATGGATATTTTAATGTAGATAATTCCAAAAAAGCTAATGATTCACATGTATATCTAACAGGAATATTCTAAATAAAATACATAAATATTACTTTATTAAATAACTTAAAAAAGATAATAATACTTTATTTTCACTATTATAATCATATATTGGTTGACATTTTATTGAACGAGATTCACGTGATTTAACTTCTAATTTCCATTCGGATTTTGAATTTGCATGCATTTCATCAGTTTTATAACCAAGACGAACATCATATGTTAAAATTGCATTTGAACCTTTAAAAAATTAGAATTCATAATTCAAAAAAAAACGAATAATTCAAGATAAAATTTACTTAAAGTAACTCGTGAATCATATTCAATATGTGGTATAATAAATGATGTTAATGTTTGAAACCATGGTGTAATACGTGGCAATTGTATAACAAAAACAAAATCTTTCCAAGTTTTGTTCTATAGAGGAAAAAGAAATTTATAATAAAATAAATAAAAATTTTATTTTAATTCAATTATACAATTTCAAAATTTAAATCAACTTCATCACAATTTCTTTCGGACATAAGATAAGTCCATTGATGATTTTTTTTATGTTGACATACTGTAAATTCATAATCTTTAGCATATGCTGGTTTTGTTCCTAAACAAAAAAAGAAAAATATAATAAGAATTAACATTCTTTTATCTTTTAAATACAAACCAACAATAAGACCACCAATAAGAAAATAAATTATTTGAATAATTAATAAACAAATAAGAAAAATTAAAAGTTTTCTTCGTGTTAATTGTTCTAATAGAACAAGATAAACCATTTTTATTTCCTATCTCTTTTTTTAATATTTCAAAATAAAGATAAAAACAAAAACAAAAAGAATAAAGACAAAAGAATTATAATTTTTCTCTTTTTTTTATCAATTACACATGCTTGTCATACAGTTTTATACAAACGAATAATTATAAAGGTCACTAGATGTCAGCTAAAATATATTATTCTTTTGAGTTGCAAAATCTAGCAAATGAATCATACATTTCTTCTACACACCTACGACAGTGGCTTTTTAACATTCTATATTATTTTGTTTTGATGATTTAGTTTACCCGATCATGTTACGAATATTAGTAATAATTATATTCTTATCATATTATCAAATTGAAAGTAAAAAAACAAAATGAGTTTATGTTGATTGATATGAAGTTTTTTTATTTCATTTAAAGGTGTTCAAATTGAATATCCAGCTAATATACATGTTAAAGAACAAATACGTACAGATATTAATTCAATTGATCAAATTTTTCGATATTATATTATACCACGAGAAATTCAATTTCATGCCGATGCATTACAAGGTCGATTACCATTTTTTTTAAAATGTAAAGGATCAAAAAGTTCAATAAATTTTACTGTTCCAACAACAGCAATTGATGTAAGTTTAGTTATTTGAAATATAAAACTAAAAAAAAAGAAGTTATTTTTAATTTTAAAAATTAAAACCAAACCAAACAAATATTTATAAGTCAATAAAATTATTATTTTTTTTTTAAATAGCATTTATCACTTGATATGGATCATAATTCATATATAATTACTGCTACATTAAGAAGAAATCAACTTCGTTCAGAACTTGTCGGACGTTATACATGTTCAGAAACGATTGATGATAAACGATCTGAAACATCTGTTCATGTATTTATTCAAGGTATATAATTTTCTTTTTTCATATACAAAAAAAAAACAAAAACGAAAATTAACTATGAACTTTTTTTTTGTTTTAGATGGAACTTCAGTATTTACAAAAAGAGTTTATCCTAAAGTTTTTCCACAAACAGGTATTCATTTTTTTAATTTACCATGTCAAACAACCAGTTGGTATCCACGAATGTCATGTCCAACTCATTTAAGTCAATGTCAACCACGTGAATGTAATGCTAAAGAACGTCAAGTTAATGAACTTAAATGTAATATACCTAAATGTGATGGACAAGATATATGTATTCCTGTTTATTATACACCAACAAATTTACAACCAACCGTTAGTTCGAATAACAATCAACTCAAAAATTCAAAATCAATTAATTGATTATTTTTGTTTTGTTTTGTTTTTCTAGAAAGTTTTTTTTGATCCACAAATCGGTTTTGCATTAGAAAATCCAATAATACCAAAAGAATTGACTGAATTTACTTGTATGAGTAATTATACACCTAGTCAAATATCAAGAATTCCATTTGATTCATTCGATCGTATGATTAATTATACATGGAAATTTATTTATTTATTTTTTTAATATCTAAAATTTTGTTTTTCTCTAGCTGATTATATTCTAATTCATCAATCAAGTTTAAATGTAATGCCTGATGAAATGTTAAGATTAAGTTGTGAAATTCAATATGGAACAAAAGTTGGTCGAAAAATACCAAACATTTTTTGGTATGAAGATATTTATAATGTAAAGTATTTGTTTATTAAAATCATAATAATTTATTAATCAATTATTTATTTATTTTCTTTTAGCTTAATCTTGTTGCAAATGAAACTGGAAAACCTTCATTTAATGATTTTACACAAATTTATAGTCGAAATAGTTCAATAACTCTTCGTGGTTTTAAAGCACATCAAATTTATAGATTTTATTGTGTACGTGTATCTGAACAAGGAATTTATTCACGTTCTGTTGATATTACATGTGTTGATAGTATGTTATTATATAATAACTTATAAACATTAATAAAAAAAAATATTATTCTTTTTTTTTTTTGTTTTTTTAAGAACCTTCACTTGATCTTGAAATTACTTCAAGTGGTTCAGATACAGATATTCCAGTATCTTATGGTTCAGATAGTAGTTATGATATAACTATTTTTACTGTTCCACGTTCAAAAATTCGACTTGACTTAACACGTAATGGAGTATCTTTAGAAAATGATAAACGATTTGAATTAAAACTTGAGTGAGTATTTTAAATAATACGCATATATAAGAACGAAATGCAAATCAGTAAATATTCACATAACTTCTTCTTATATATTCACAGTTAGACAAAAAGGTATTTTTGTGTGTTTGTAATCTATATAGCATGAAGTCTTGTGATTAGACAAAAAAAAACAACATGCGATCTTATTTATATAGAATATATTTCATTCGTTATTTTTAAGTTCGGATCGTGAAAATCAATATTATGAATATACATTAACGATTTATAATATTACATTCAAAGATGAAACAGATATAAAAATTGTTGCAAAATCTTCTGAATTAGAAAGAACGAAAACTATTAAACCAATTGTAACTGGTAATCCTATTGGTCAATTATCTTTTCTATCAAATGATATTAAAAGTACAATACCATGGCGTGATCAATATAATAAAAATAAATTAAATATTGATTCATATGGTATATATGAACGTGAATCTTATCAAATTGTTTGTACAGTTTGTCATCGTGCTGATATAGTACGACCATTAAATGTATTTATTCATGATATTCAATGTTCAATTGACAATTGTTTATCAGATATTATTGATAAAACATGTCGATCATCATCGAATCCACGTGTATTACATACAACAGTAAAAAATATAGATAGTTTTACAACACAATTTATTAGTAGTGAATCCGAAATTATTAATGATCCATCAATTGGTCATCAATATGTTTGTTGTTATGAACAAACTGGATCAATTATGCTTGCAAAATCATTAACAGCATTAGCACGTAAGAAAAAAAACAAAACTAATTGAGATGAACATTAAAAAAAAACAAAAAAAGAATATAAATTCTTTATTTTTCATTTAAGGTAATCGTGATATGTTTGTTGTACAGAAACCAGAATTTAGTTTAGTTACTGGTGATATTTTAAAATATAGATGTGAAAGTCATGATATGATTTATGATGATCTTCGAATGATTTATAATGATGGTTTATTTACATATGAAAGAAATCGTTTTGATCCTCAATGGTATTTATTCGGAACTAAACAACCGAAACAAACTGATCTCGAATGGTCAACATCAACAAGGTTTTTTTTCTTTTTTTGTTTTAATCTGATATTATTTTATGTCTATATATATATTAGTGAAACTATTCGAGATACAATTATTGAAGTAAAAACATTACCACTTAGAAAAATTGGTAAAATTGGTTTTCTTCAATGTATGGCTTTATCTAAACGACCAGATGTCATCTCAAATATGAATGATACATATAATATTCATGTAGATGGTAAATTCTAATAAATTGTTTTGTAGAATTTTTTTTATGAAAGAGTTTTTTTTTTGTTTTTTAAAGATCCTGTACCATTAAGATTTAAAAATAATTTACCAGCAATTGAAAAACTTGAACGAAAATCAGGTACTAATGTTGTTTTTGATTGTTTATATGATGGACGACCACAGCCAAAAGTCATTTGGCTTAAAGGAAAATTACCTTTGTCAAGTGATAATTCAACATTACAAATTCGTGATAATAATGGAAGGTAAAAAATAAATTTTATTTTAATTCATAGAATATTAGTTTCTTGTACATAAGAGAATAGTTTTTCATAGTATAAAAGACTATTCATATAGATCATAGATATGCACAAAACTTGAATGTTCGAGTTTGAGTTCGTTCTTGTTCGAAATTATTTTGAGTCAATTAATAAAAGAAAAGAGTTCAAACTTGACTATGATAGATCTAAACATAGTAAAATAAATGATTCAAAAACTGAAGATCTGAAGACATACTTGAACTTTAGGGTACTTTCATGATTACACATGTATCTCAAGAAATGCTTGAGTAATCACCTAAATATTCGATACTGTTTGAATTGATTGGATAGTTTCCGAGACTGAATAGGAACTGTACACTGAATTAGAAATCGGATTCGATGCATACTCAGATATGTATTTAAAAACTAACCTATATTCTATTTATATGATATTTTGAATTAAGTGTTCATATCACTCGTGTTCAAGCTTCTGATACTGGTTATTATACATGTGAATTAATAAATGGTCGTGATCAAACTTTACGTCGAAGTTTTGATTTACGTGTTAAAAGTAAAATAAGAAAAGAAAATGAATTCTTTTTTTTGTTTTTCTTATGACTATTTCTATCTTTTTTTTTTCTATTTAGCACCATATATACATTCAAGATATCGTCGATTAATATTCATATTTATAATATTATCTGCTTGTTTAATACTTATTCTACTTATTTTACTTATTATTCTTGGTGTAAAATATTATAAAATGAAAAAAATTGTTAAATCAAGTATTTTTCATGCTCAACAACCAGATCAACCTGAAGATGAATCTCAACCACCAATGGCACAATTAACACGTATACGTTTACCAGATAATTTTGCATCAACACAACAAGTTCGTACATTACTTGGTTATGTTAATAATACATTAACACCTACTGTAGAAGATGATTTTAAAGAACTTGGTCATGGTCAATATGGTGTTGTTTATCAAGTACGTTTACCAGATGTTGGTCTTGTTGCTGCTAAATTATTACCAGAATCTATACGTAATATTGAACGTCGTCGTGATAAACGTAAAAAAGGTGATGATAATGAAGAAAGTCAAGAAATGATTACAAAAAAACATGAAGAACAAAAGAAAAAAGCTGCTGAAATGTTAATTGATGAAATAAAAGTTATGCATAAAGCTGGTAAACATATTAATATTGTTTCATTACTTAAAGTTGCATATCCAGAAACAAAAATAAAATATATACTAACAGGTGGTCTTATACGTGATGAAGATTCATTTTATTTAATGGAATTATGTTCAAATGGTTCACTTGAATCAATGCTTAAACGTTTTCTTAAAATATCATCAAATATATCAGATAAAAAATTATCATTATATGAAACACTTGCTAAACAAAATGAACCAGGAATGACTATTACACAAGCATATAATTCATGTATATTAACAGATGATGATTTAATTTTAGCTGCTTATCAAGTTGCTTGTGGTGTTGATTATTTAAATAGAAAACAAATAGCACATTGTGATATAGCAGCACGAAATGTTTTAGTTAGTTCAAGATTTATTATGAAAATATGTGATTTTGGGTAGATATTTTTCTTGAAGCTTTTTTTTTTAATTCAAATTTTTAAATATATATGTTTTATTTTGTTTTTTTTTAGTTTAGCAACATGGACAACATATAAAAATTATCGTGAACAACTTGCACAAAATGAAAGTGTACAACTTCAAAAGAAACATGTATGTCGTTCGACGGCAAAAAAAAACAAGAGAATCGTTTTGTAAGATTAAGATGTTTTTTTTTTTTGTTATTTGTAGAATGAATTAGCAACACATAATTTAACACCAGAACTTGCTCGAGCTATTTTACGTGCATCAACTCCTGATGAACGTCTTTTACTTAATAAAACATCAATAAAATCTGATGTGTAAGTAAATTTACTTTTTATGATTTTAATTTTTTTTTTTACATAAATAGATGGTCATTTGGAATATTTCTTTGGACATTATTTCTTAAATGTAAGTATTTTATTTTGTATTTTTATTATATAAATTATTTGTTTTTTCAAGGTCGAATTCGACCATTTAATAAACTTTTAGAAGAAATGGAAAATAAATCTGATGGTGAAAGTTTTTTTCATCGACTTGCACGTGTTGTTAGTGATGGTCGTGTTCTAAAATATATTGATTATCAACCAGAAATTCCACGTAAAATGTAAGAATTTATCCATAATTAAGATTAAAAATTATTTTGAATTAAAACTTTTGTTTTTTTTTTTTGTTTGATATATTAATGTTAATATGAATTAGTCTATTCATCGAAATTAGAATTACCAAAAAAAATAGGATTTGAAGAATAGTAGAAGTATATTGTAAAATTTGATATTAAAATTAAAAGTATATGAAAAACCGAAAAATTTTATAACATGATTTGTATTTATCTTGTTCAAGATGGGAAATAAATGTCTTCTTCGATTAGCTTGACATTCAGATAGACCTTGTAATGAATACCTATAAAAATATCAGTTGTGTCGAAGTATGCTTTGAAATTAGAATTGTACAGATAGAATTTACTAACTAAATAGAAAGATTAGATGTGAGAATAAACAATTATGATGTTCAAGTTTAGATCAAAGATATTTTTCGATCGATTCAATTTAAAAGAAATCTAATTTATCTTCGATCGAAATACATTATAAGATTTTTTTTATCAATAGTAATCGTTTTTTGATTACTAATGGATTTTCTTTTTCATACAAAAGATTTCATTCTCTTTCATTATTCACTAATGTTCCTTTATTACAGTTATAATTGTTTTTTTTTATTTATTCTAAACTCTTTCTTAGTAATATTCTTTTACTAGCTCAAATATTTCGATGAATGATACATTAACTGTTTGAGTGGGAAAAAGATATCTAGAAATAATGATTATTTTCAGTTACAATGGTTTCGATTTTGATTAAACATATAAAATTAAAAGGGATAAATAAACACTAAGAACAATTCGATGATATGAAAAAATGATCGAAGTTTTTCAATGAGATTTATTCTTTTATTTTTTTTGTCTTCTTGCCATATCAGTGCTCATGAAATTAATTCAATCTAATGAAAATACAATGTGATATCTTTAATTGATGAAGGAAATTCTCTGGATCGATTAATCGATTTTCTATTAAAAAATACAATATCTTGATAACAATGAACTAATGATTCGAGCTTCTTCTAAGCATTAAAAATTATGTTTCGTTTGTAAAAATCTATTTCATTGTTTTAGTTATGCCCTTATTCGAGAATGTCTAGTTGAAGAAAATCATCGACCAACAATGACACGAATTCGTGCTCTTTTATGTCATTCAAAAATGTTATCAAAACAAGCTTTTGATGTATGTATTAAATTAATTATTTTCTTTCAATATTTTACATGAAAATTATATACTTTTTTTGTAATATTCTTAATAGTATTATCGAAATGAATATAATCGTTATCAAGAAGAAGATCCAACAGATGAGAATCGTCTCATTTTTGGTGAAGAACAAGGTATTAGTGACTTACCATCATTTGATGATGATAATAGTACTAGTTCATCGAATCCTCCTCGTAATAATGATGTCACATATCGTTCAACATCAACAAATAATTATTATCCAACAACAAGTGATAATACATCACATACATATTTATCTCAATCAGATAAAGATTATTCTGAACAAAAAGATGATTCATATTTAACACCATCGACAACATCAACAAAAACAGATAATAATCAACAACAACGAACAATAGCTGGTAATATATCAGATAAATTAGTACCATTAATTAAAGATAATAAGAACATTTCAACAATTGAATCAAATATTCCTCCTGTCATTCCTAAAGTTCGTGCACCATTAAGACCACCTCCACCTCCACCACGTTCATCAATAAAACGTGATAATGAAGGTGGTGATAGTTATGTATGAATTCATAATATTCGTAGAAATTAAATTTTTAGTTGATGTGCATTGTTCTCGTTTTGTGCTATACACTTTTTTTTTTATTTGTACGAGTTTCGTCTCTTTTTATTATTATTATTATTATTATTATTATGCTTACTCAATAGGGATCTGTCTATTTTAATCTTACAGTGCTGTTCTGTGATGTCATTTATAGTTTAAATATTCTTTTTTTTTTAAATGAATTTCTGAACAATTTTTTTTTTTGCTCTTTTTAAATTTGTTTTTTGCTTCGTGAATCTGTGTATGTTCTCTTTTATAGTTCAATAAACATGATTAAAAAAAAACAAAAACAACAATACCACACTTAAATTTAGTAAGAACTTCATGTATATTGAAATAGAATGAACTCCTGAGAAAGAGAATATAACAAAAAACAAAAAAAAAAATAAGCACTATTGAAATTGTTCTGTAAGGATTGAAGAAAATGATCTAGTTTTTTCAATAATATAATAACTTCGACGAAATACACGAACTATCCGTTCAAATTCGTCATCATCATAAACAGATCGAGCTGTATTACTTTGATCAAATGGTTCTAAAAAAAAAAGCACAAAAAATAATTCTCTTCTTTTTCGAATTCATTTTCTATTACCTTCAATAGCTAATAGAGCATGCCCATAATTTGTCATATCATTATCTAAAAATTCATCTTTATCCATTAAACAACCCATTCGAATACTAATCGCATGTTTTTCATATCTATATAAATTTAGAATAAATATGTTTTTTTCTCAAAGTTTGTGTTTTCTTTTTACCGAAAATCTTTAGCAAAAAATCTTAAAAATCCAACAAATAATTCGCCAAGTGTTTGATGATTATCTGATTTCCATATTAATTTTGGTTCATCATTACGTTTTAAATGTGCAACAGGAATATTGACATCAAAACGATCCTTAAAGAAAAATGAAAAAGAGAATTATTTTTATAAACTCTATTCAACATACTGGTAAGAGTGCTTGCCAAACTGGTACAACTGGTGGTTGTACAATAGCTAAAATAAGCATAAATAGTAAAAAACAAAATAAAATTAACGAAAGTGAAAGTCAATAATAAACTACCTTGTAAATAGAACAGACACATTAATGTAAGAGAATAACTTGATAATGTTTTCTGACTGGCGTCATTAATCTAATGCAAAAAAAAATAAAACAAAAACATTTTGTATATGAAAAGAATAATATTTTTTTTTCTAGCCATACATTGTGAAATTTCGCCCATGTTTTAAGTATCAAGACTAAAATGAAACAAATTAAATTATTATAGTATATTAGTTTGAATTCTAAGAACAAGATATTTTTTGTAATCTCTCTCGAATATTTCGAGAATGACTCATCAGAAAATTTTGAAAGTTTTAGAGTAGATAAATCTCAATGATTAGAGTAAATGTCATCATAGACTAAAACTTTCCAGATGCCTTCGGGTAAGAGATGTTGGCGTTGCAAAAGCTAAGTATGGGCTTCTTTTCTCAATTCTAATATGTCTGATGGAGTTGAACAGTTGTTTTTTACAGAAACTAGTAGACATTGTTTCAGTTGCCTACTTGTTTTTTTTTATCTCCTTCCGTTCAAATAAAAATATTATTATTCGGAGAATACTGTTAAAAGTGTATGTATACTTTTTTTATAACCTACAGCAAAAATCAGTGGTACATTATATTTTTACAGAAAACAAAATGCATTATAAACACTCGTTAGATGTACTGTGGTTGGGAAACGAAGGCGATTCTCAACGATCTTTTTGTCAAAACAGCGAAAATATTCCATGTTTTCCAGTGTTTTGATTACAATAGTTACAATTAACTCTCGAAATAGATTCAATAGATAGGGGATATATAGGAGCATTTATGGAACAACAACAAAAAAGAAAGATCTAAAAATTTTTAGTTGAACAAGAAAAAATTCTCTTATACGAAAATAGCAATTCTCTCTTGATAAATTAAAATACGTTTTGAGGAAGCCATTTTCTGCAACTATATTTTTTTTGTGAAAATCTCAAAAATAGAAGACTTCATAATCTATTTAAAACACTATTTCCTTAACATCCTCAAAAGAAAACTGCAACTTTCGTACTAACCAAGTGGTGCTACTCGTGGATCTGTTTCAGCATAGAAACGTAATAGATCTGTATTTCGAATGCCAGTTATATTATTAATGTTTACATCACATCTTAATCGACTGAAAAAAAAATCATTAAAAGAGAAATTTTGACATTATCTCAAAGTGAATGCATATTTCCTACGTTGCATAATCAGTAAATCGAAGAATTGGTACACGAGCACGTATTAAATCACATGCACCAGCAACTAAATATAATCAAACATACGATGACAAAACATATAGAAAAAAATAATAATAAAATGATACGAACAAATTTTTTTACGTAAAGCGCGTCGCATTATTTCAAGAAATTTTACTGCTTCACGTTTTTGATCAATCTTAAAAAAATAAAACAAAAATTAATTTTTAATATCTGATTTTTATTTTATTTTAAATATTTACAGGATAAGATGAAATCACAATACATATATCAGCATCTGTATCTTCTGTTGCAAATCCATTTGCACTCGATCCAACTAAATAAACACCTAAATCTAAATTGATTGAACACTATTAAGAAATGAAATTCCTTTTTTCTTTCTCTCATTCTACTTGGAACAATTCCAACAAACATTGAAAAAATATCTTCACAAAGTTTCCATTTTAATGTAAAAGTAGATTCAAGTTGTTTTGCTTTATTATAATGATTTAAGAGTTCATCTGTTAGCTAAAAATATATACAATAGTCGAAAGAATATTTTTTTTTATAATTTAAAATTTTTTGCTCGGACTTTTCGTCGCATGATCGAAATGTTTCAATATCTCTAAATGCTATATATTTATATGTCAGAAAATGTCTGTGAAAGTGTGATTGTGTAGCTGTTGATATAGTTTTTTTTCTTCACTAACACCCGCATCTACAACTAGAACTTGTCGAGTTCGAGTTCAGGACTTATTCGACGAAAACTAGCTCCTGCTCTTCGAAAAAGATATCACAACATTTTGTTCACGTACTATCTTGTTTTTGCAACATTCTGTTCATGCGGCGGTTTGTCCTACGACGAAAAGTTCGATCACCGACAACTTACCATATGAAAATCAGGAGAATTTAAATAACTAGTATTATTATCTTGTTTAAATTTTTTGGATTTATTGAATTTCGGAGTACTTGATCTATTTAAAATAAATTTACGAAATTATATAAATCTCGTTTTTTTTACATCTCCTTACTCTCGTAGTCGTTTTTTATTTGTTGATATATTCTGTGGACTAAAATCAATATACTGTTCATTGTCATAATTCAGAAATTCTTTTGGTGTTGATTGTAAATTATTTCCTCGACGATTTAATTGTTTATATCCAAAACTAATCCCTTGTTTACCTCGTCTCGAAGACATTTTTTTTTAACTATCTAAAAACAAACTAAGGACATGAAAAAAAAGAAAAAACATATTCCTAATTGATTTTTAAAACTATTTATTTATCTCTCTGAAAGCATTCATATGTTGTTCAATAGCATTAGCTACTTCTTTTGCATTCTTATTTCTACCGTAATAATCAACAAAATCACCGTTTGGATTGATTAAATACATAATAATAGCATGATCAACAATATAATCATCACCAACTTTTGGCCCTTGACTAAAATAAACTCGATAATGTTTACACATATCAGCAACTTGTTCACGTGTGCCTGTTAAACCAATGAAATGTGGTGAATAATCTTTAATATATTTTGAAACTAATTCAGGTGTATCACGTTCAGGATCAACAGAAACAAAAACTGGTTGAAATGGATATTTTTGTTTATTTTTTTGTTTAGAAAGAATTTCTGTTACTTCAGCTAGTTTTTCTAATTCTTCAGGACATATATCTGGACAATGAGTAAAACCAAAATAAATCAATAGCCATTGACCATGAAAATCTTTATCTGTAATGGGTTTTTTTTCATGTGTTATCAATGAAAATGGACCACCAATAGCCATTTTACCAACTGCAGCACGTTGAAGTTTTCTACGATTTGCTACTTTACGTTGATCAAGATAATAAATGAAAGCCATTAATGAGGCAGCACCAATAACAGTTACAGTTACAGCTAAAAGAAATAAACTAACAATATTAAATTTAATATTTATTATAACACATAAAACAGCAATAACGAGAGTATTGAATGAAATATTTTAATACCCAACGCTTGATAGCATACTCTATATATGTATTCAAAAACAATGCTTGTTCTTAAGTTTTTGTTTATATTTCATGCGCTTTTTGAATCAACTTTGAATAATATTTCATGTATTCATCAATAGCAACTGGAAATTTTTGATAGGATAGATATAGGATGAGTTTTGTTCTTAGACAAATATTCGAAAAATCATTCTCACACAAAACTCAGCATGAACAATACATGAAGTTATATCATTACTTGACTTCAATATAGGATTCTATGGTTTTCTTCCATTCTATTTTTTTAATCAGATAACAAAAATCCAATTTGAAATATCTGTTATATTTTTATTAATGTGATTCAAGCAATTTGTAATATTATACATTCACTTGACTTACTTTTCCATGAAATATTATATTTTGCTTTCTTCTTTTCAGATGGTGGTAACGCATTCGGTAGAGTACTACCTTTCGTATCTGGTTTATTTGATAATGGTAATGTTGATGATACAAAACGATTTTGTGATAATAAACAAGTTGATTGAAGAATATTTCTTGTTAAATAAGTTGATGTTCTAATTGATAATAAATGAGAAATAATCGACATGATTATTCTTTTAGTTTTCTATGAACTAAAATAAAATAAAGAAAGAAAGAAAAAGAAAAATTTAGTGTTTTAATTCTAAAACAATCTTGTTTTAATTTTTTCTTTTTTGTTTTATTTTCCAATACAAAAATCACGAAATATAACATCAAGTAATTCTTCTGTATAAACAACACCAGTTATTGTTCCAAGTGATCGAATAGCAAGACGAAGATATTCAATAGCTAGAACAAGATCATTATTATTGTTAATTAATGTTAAAAACATTAATAAATCTTCAACTGTTCGTGTTAAATATATTCGATGACGTTCATTAGTTAAATATGGTGTTGTAAATGATGGTTCAGTACATCTAAATATAATATAAATCAACTAAGAAAATAAATAATAATAATAGTTTACTTTTCAGCAATATATTTCGTTAATTTCGAAAGAAATTCTTGAATATTAACACCAGAAATACATGAAATAGGTATAACATTATCATTTAATTGATTATATTTTAATTGAATATTTTCCTCAACTAAATCAATTTTATTCAGTAGAATTAATTTAGTTAAAGAATGAAATGATGATGATTTTATCGTAAATAAATTAGATAAATGTTTTTCAATTTGTTCAGCTAAATTTTCATTCATAGATAATGTATTAATATCAATAACAACAATCAATAGATCACATGCATTTGCTCTGCACATAAAGAGAACAAACACATGTAGTTTTTAATCAAAAACATTTTCTTAAATTAACTAACCGATCAAAAGCTCTTGAAACTCCTTCATTTTCAATTGGATCATTTGTGTTTCGTAACCCTGCTGTATCACAAAGAACAATTGGATATCCACCTAAATCAATCGTTGATTCAATAACATCTCGTGTTGTACCAGCAATAGGTGAGACAATAGCTGTTGGTTTTTGTGCTAAAAAATTTTCAAATTTCAAGATACCGCATGAAGCAAACGTTCTGCATTAATATTTGTATATATATATAGCGTTGCAATGCAATATCGTAGACACTTCGTGCTTTTTTTTTATGAGAAAGACTAAAAGGTCTATTACCTAAATGTATAAAAGATTTTAATCAAAAACATTATCTGAACGTCATGAAAATCTTAGAATAAAATATATCAGGAAGCTTTTGTAAAATCTTGAAGTTAGCAAAACAATTTCACGCAATCCTATAGATTTTTTTATTCTTTTCCAAAGTTTACAACTCAGCAATACAGGGGCATTATGATATCACAAAAGTATTCTCTTCGTGTTTCACATAGAGTTCTGCGGGACAAACTTCTTCCAGTTCGATTACTATCCTATCAGACTCTAGTTTTACAACGGTACGTACAAACGCTATCATAGCATTCTCCACTATCATCAATTTTGCACGATTAATGATGCAGAATTTTTCTTGCATTCATTAAATTTCAAAATATCGAAAATACTTACTCAAAATATTCAGTAATGAACTCTAAAATAATTTACAAATTAAATATTTTGTTTTTATTCAAAAATTTAATTTACTTTTCCAGCATTAGGTGCGCCTAGAATAGCTATTCGACAACCATCACGTAAAATTTCTCCACGACGATGATCTTGTAAATGTAATGAAATAGTATCATAAGTTATTTTTACTTTATTAATAACTAAAAAAACACAAAAATAAACATTAAAAAATATCAAATTTATTCTTTTATACCATCAGTTAAAATATCATTTTCAATATGTTGATCTTCATGAAAATCAATATAAGCTTCGGCATGTGCTAAAGACTTAAAAAAGAATAAAAAAAAAAAATTAAAAGATCTTATTTTTTATGATTTATTTATTTTGTACTTTAACTAAATCCATTCTCCAACGTTCATAAAGTTCTTTTAATGAACCTTGCTTTTGATATAACGACTGTTTACGTTGTTGTTCAGTTTGTGCATTTATTAAATCAATTAAACCTTCAGCTTCTGTTAAATCCAAACGACCATTTAAATAAGCTCTAAATAGATCTTAAATCAACTGATTAATTTTCATATTATATTTTAGGAAGAAAAAAAAAACTATTTATTACCTTTTACTAAATTCACCAGGTTCAGCTAAACGATAATTTGGAAATGAACTAAGAACTGAAAACATTGCACTTGCTATTGCTTTTGATCCATGAATATGACTAATATTTAAGAAAGAAAATTAAATTAAAAGTTTCCTTTTTTTCTTTTTTTGTATTTACAATTCAACAACATCTTCTCCTGTAAAACTTTTTGGTCCTACAAAAAAAATAAATAAAAACATATTTTCAAAATTAACATATTTCAAAAATTTTCGTACCTTTAAACCATACAGTCATACATTGATCAATTAAATCATTTGTTTTATTATGATAGATGTTTTTTAGATATAATCTTTTTGGTTTATAATTTTCGAGTTTTGTTTCTCTTGTTAATTTTAGCAAGGATTGTGTTGCTAATGAACCAGATATACGAATAATTGCTACACCACTACGTATTTGATAACCAGTTGCCAAAGCAAATATTGTTGATAATGATGATGAACAACGATAGAAAAGCAAACTTTTATAGATTCGTAATTGTTTTAAAATCATCTTTGTTTTTATATAGAAAACAAAAAAAAAAATATTATATTTATATTTATATATAGATATATTAATATGATACAACAGCAAAAGCTGAACATACTGTTATTATTAAGAACAAAAACAAAAAAAAAAAAAGAAACAAATTGCATAAAATAAAACTACGACAAAATGACTAGAATAAGATTGACTCGTTAAAAATTATATGTATAGATATATACAAACTATCTGTTACAATAAAATAATTTCTCTTAAAATTACAACAAAAGAAAAGAAAAATAGATGGACGAAAAAAATATTTCTTTTTTTTTTGACATATTGATGCTCGCAATATTGAATATGAGATTAAACATAAAAAATTCGGTGATGATAAACTTATTGAATTTGTCATTAGTTCATCTTCAAAATAATGAAAAAAGAAAATTTTTTATTTTAAAATTAAGTTTTTTGATTTGTTGGAATATGAATATCACATTCTATTAAAAAAGAAAAAAAAAAGCAAAGAAAATAAAACAAAATTTAAAAATTATTTATACCATCAAAAACAGCAATTGGTGCATTACTAGTTGGATTAATTTCAATATCAATATTATTTTGAATATTTGATCGTATTGAATTAAATCCTGATTTAATACCATCCATATTCACTGGATCACGTGGTATTAATTGTGGTACCATATCATTTAATGTTTTATCTAGAATAAAATAAAAGTATTAATTTTATAAATTTTTAATTTAACTTACAATTCATTAAAACAGGTTCTTTTAATGTTGCATGACGATGTTTTCGTCGACTAGCCTAAAAGAAATTCAATAAAATTACATTAATATACAAAAAAATAAAATGTTTACTTTAATTTGTTGAACAAGCATAAAACAACAATAAGCTGGAAAACCAATACTAGCACAAACGGCACCAGCTACTACTGCTAAGCATAAAATAATTGGTGCAGCTAAAATTTTTCCACCAAGTATTGAACCACGTATAAGTCGACGTTTTAATGGTTTATCAGGATAAAAACGATATTTGCAACCAAGCACACTTAATTCACTATAATGATCGCCTAAAACACAAAAACAAATTTTAATCATGAATTATTGAAATTCATTTAGGTTCCTTCGTCTTAAAAAATTCCATCATCTTCTATTTGAATAGTGTTCTTTTTCTCAGATAAAATGTGAAATCTCTTTTAATCGCGCACATTCCAAAATTCTTCAAGAAGCTTCATACAAGTCAATTAGTTTAGTTTTTGTTTGGAAAGACTATTTGAACTTGCAGTGTCTAGTCTTTGCATCAAGCTTTTTTATTATTATATTAAAAAGTACTTCTATACATAGATGATAAGTTTTTATAATGAGATTGTTATCCTTTTTCTCTGTATAAAAAGTAAGAATTTTACAAAAAGAAAAAGAAAGAGCACTCCAGGAGCAATTTTCGATTTCTATTTGTTAAGACAATCAAGATCTTAAAATACAAACCTATAAATTTAATATCTCGAAAACGATCACCACATTTATAACAAAATTCAGTTTTACAACGAAGACAAACTATATGATCACATCCTTTCGTTCGTTGAATATAAACCTTAAATAAATAAATTAAATAGCAAATATAACTAATAAAAAAAAAAGAAATAAATTACTTTGCAAGATGGACATTGTTGTGCATTATGTTGTCCATAATGAACTTCTCTTGCCCATTTTTTTAACATACGATCACCACGACGAAATTCTTTACATTGTATACCATCATGCCATGGTGAATGACATTGAAAACACCATATTAAATTACATTCAACACATTGTACTTTAGTTGGTGCTCGTTTCATTGATCGACAAAGTTCAATATCTAGAATTAAAAATTTTTTTTTTTTTGTTGCAAAGAATATATTTTATTTTTCTTCTTATATCAAATACCTATTTCATGTATATTTGAACATCTTGGACATGTTTTTATATTTATTGAACGATTATTATCAATTAAATAACGTGTAAATTTATGTCGTAATTCAGGTGATATACAACGTTTATGTATTTCATCTCGATGCATATACATTTGACATTGTTGATTTGGACATTGTATACGAATAATACCTTGTTTTATTTGATGTTCAACATATATATTTAAACATGTTGAACAAACATTAAAATTACAACATGTACGTTTTTGTAAACGTTTTAATTCGCAACAAATTGTACATTCAGATAATATTTCTGTTAAAGTTAAATGATGATTTGGTATTTGACTAATTTTATTAGAATCTTCTTCATCATTTATATGATCAAGTTCAGATGATATTGATTCATTTTCATTATTATTATTATTATTATTATCATTGTTAATTGAATCATCTTTCGATTTATTATGTACAATGGTATCAACTAAAAAACAATGTCGATGAGATACAGTTGATGTTGATACTGATGAACTTGATAAAATTGGACGTGTATGTGTATTATTTAATGGTGCACTATTTTTTCGTATATGTAAAGTTGTATTTAATGGTTGTTCAGTAAGGGTAGATAGAGCTGTTCCAGTATTTTCAACCACTTTTCCAGTTATTGGTTGATGATGTGATCGATGTGCTGAACGAATATTTGTTGATGGTTTAATCACTGGATAATTCATATAACGTTCAAGTACTTGACGTTGAGCTGTTGTTAATGGTAAATTAACACGAACATTTGGATGACGACTACCTCGTTCAGAATGCCATCGTCGTGGATTATTATTACCATTAATAATAGTTGATGTTAAGTTGATATTTGTTGTTGTTAATGGAGGATTATTTGAATTTGTAAGTAAAGATGTTTTAAGACTATTTCGAAGAAAATTATCAAGTATAACTGTTGAACCAAGAAGAATTTTTCTATTAATTGATTGTACTTTAGTATCATTTGTTTCATATGTTAAACAATAAGAACAATTATTTAATGTATTATTTTCATTATTAGCTAATAATTTTTCAGCAACATGTTCAAGTTGTGTTGTATAATTTTTTTGTAAAACAGCAAATGGACATGAATGATTTAAATGTTTTTTTCTTAATTGATCATCAACATTTAATGTTGATAATGAACAACAACATTCATCAATATTTATATTATTAATAATATCTTTATTTATACTTAAATTATGATGTTCATCATTAAATAAATCTAAATTAAATAATGAACAATGTTGCCATTGTTTAATATCATGATGATTTATTTCTTCTTGGATATTATCTGCCATCTAAAATATTCAAAATAAAATTTCATAATTCAAAAACAAAACAAAAACGATAAACAATTGTTGATGATGATGATGAAAAGAAAAATCTACTACCGATCGTCATCATCATTGAGTGTTTTTTTTTAATTTTAAAAAAAGATGATTTGATAAATATTTAACCAATCATAGATTCATATAGGGGGCAACATGTTTTATTATTATTAATTATTCATAGTAGAGAAATTAAATGAAGTAAGTAACTACTAAAGATATGATCACTTATACGATGATTAATGCGTATGTGTCCATAGACTAATGAATTGGTCATACTGTTTTGGTAACTTCACACTTCGGACATTTTTTGAAGATAAACCAGAACTGCAGCTCGATATAGAATAATTTTTACCATCAATTATTGTCAAAGTTCTATATAGGGCTTCTTAATTTTTATTAAGAGACTGCCACATGTAGTGCATTTGATTATTATTCGCTTAATTCGCTATGCTTTATCTGCTTTGTTGATGTACTGTTCACAGACAGAGTTGTATTATTTTTTTTCAAATGCTATCAGTTCATATTCTAACATTGTTACGAGCCTATAGATATAAAAATATTCTTAAAAAAAATTGAGCTGTTATTCTGGTTTTTTTGAGCTCAGATTTACACCAATCGATCAAGGTATAAGATACGGAGTAAGTCTTTTAATTGAAAGTTTGCTAATATAATAATGTCCTGTATTTGAAGACATATTTAGTTTTTCTTGCAAAGATTCCTAGCAAACTATCAAATTTTAATGACTTTATTCAATGACGATATCAGTCTTCTTTTATTTATACATATGCCTAAACGATTGTCTGTTGGTGAATATTTAATTCTTTATTCCATTAACACATTGATAGCATTTGTTGGACTCTTTTCTATGGGAATGCTATATGAATACTCAACAAAAGTTGATAAACTTCATCGTTCATTTAGACATATTGAAACAAAATCAATTAAATATATTGGAATATATCAAGAAAAACTGTTCACAATTGTTTGATGTATATCCAGAATTTAATCTTTTTTGTGAAGCAGATTTATGAGCCATTGCATCTAAGCTACGATCTGGAGTGCTCAATCAACCATCTTCGATTATATCCACTTTTACACATGTGATAGAGGAAACTATTTGATGATGTTTGCCGAAAACCGCATCGAAAAATATTGATCCACTGATTTTTTATTGAACCGTTACGAAAAGCCCCAAAATCCACGATCATGAGAAAACCGTCCATTGTTACGGCTGTATCTTGAGAAAAGCTCAACAGATCGAGCTGAAACTTTCTATCAACACTCATAGTTAATGATGCTGTCATCAGAAAATATTTCAAGCGAATTGCTTGTTCCGTTGATTTTCTGCAAATACCCTTTGGAGAGGTCAAAATGCTAATTTTAGCCAGTTTTGTGATTCTATATCTGGTGACTAGTGCATGATAGAGTCTTGAAACTTTTTTTGCAGAAAGATCTCAATGATATCTTGTTTTGGTAAAAGTCTCAGCTTGCCTGAGCAAAGTGTTCGTTTTTAGCAACCCGAGCAAAGTCGAATTTTTCCTAAAATCGCGATTTAGGACGTTGGCGGTCACAACGAATACGGAACAGCTAATGAGGGGAGTACTTGGCCCTGAAAGCTTCATCTTTGATCTACAACTTGGCGCAAAAATCGGCGTGGAATCTCTATGGGAGCTTTGGCCATAGAGGCTTGGCAATAGAGTCCTGCGGGAACGATCAAAAAAAAATATGTATTCCGGGAAACCCGCTTGTCCTATTTCTATATGCACTAAAGTGTGTTCATGTAACAAACCTTTATTATCAATAACTATTTTCGTACATAATAAAAAAAACTGCAAATATCTATCAACAAAATTATGAAAATTCATTCGTTTTTCACTACATCTTACATTATGACAACGATCAGTTTCTTTACAATCATCATCAAAAGCACAATTATCAAGATTACCATACAAAGCATTAAAATCATCTTCTTCTTTTGAAATTTTTGCTTTTCTCATTGATGTCATTAATGTGCAACTATTTATTCTTTTTCTTAACTACTCAGTTGATGGTGGAAATAATTCTCTTGAGGTTGATAAATTTCAATTTCTAAATAATAGCCCTAGACGAACTTCTTTTGGTTTGCGCAGGAGATATTTGAGGATCTTGATCAAGAAAGTCATGCGCTATGGACAAACCTTGAGGTCTGCGAAGGTCAAGTGCATAAAAAAAGGTTGTCTAGGGAGCTGATTTATTTTACTTCTATGCAAACGCGCATGACGACTTCTTGTTGTTTATCTACTACTCGAAAAAAGGTGTTTTTAAAATATTAATTGCCGAAATATACGGCACTCGTTGAGCTATTGCAGACAGTATAGAGTTACCTATTTATCATGGTTTCAAAGTATAGAAACATTCACATCTGTTCCCATTTTTATCTGATCTTCAACGTATCTTGTGGATTCAGTCTTTATTTCTTTTTTCATCGTGTAACTTATCTAATGGTATTAGCACACATCCGCACCATCAGAATATGAATCAAAACATTTCAGATTGATGGTATCAACAATAGATAAATTCAATTTCGGTGTAGCCTACTATAACCTGTATCACATTCTGAAAAACGTAATGCTATGAGAAGCTAATATCAGACAAAGATAGTTTTTTGAAATATAAAAAAATGAAATATCACTAGAGATTCTGAAAGCCTTACGGAAACAGGATCGGGAACAAACATTTTTCTTACGGGAACGGGCACTCAAAAAAGTTGTTCCCGCAGGACTCTATCTAAAATACGCAAATGCTGCACTTTTTTTAACACGGTCTCAACTTTTCTGTGCAATATTAATATCTTCAAATATTGATAAATAAAGTTCTTTTTTTTTTAATTTTTGTTGCCTGTCATTAATAATGTAGTAGTTGTGCATAGAATTTTTATCTTGTATAGGTTAAATAAAAAAAAAAACGCTTGATTCTCTAATTCAGATGCAAGATATTTAGTTAAATGATGCAAAATAACTTCGATAAAATTTATTGCCGAAGTTTAACTTCAGCAAGAAGTGTAACTTCCGCACAACATATACATTATACAGAGAGTAAAATGTTTTCAGTTGAAGCAATTTTATGACATGGTCAGAAGTGTTTCGAGATTGCCAGGATTGATGAGCAAAGAAGACGATAAAAATGTTGACGACAAACGAAAGTTTTTCAATATTTGCAGGTGTCACCTCCCACCAGGAGCACTTGAAAAGGAATGATTTGTAGACCACTACAATTTTTTTCAATTATTGTTTTTTATACATCGTGAATAAAATGAGAAGCTTTAGACATGGCGTATTAACAAGAAAATCATTGACTTTGATATTAATAATCTATTATGAAAATGAATATCAACAAAAAAGATCGTAAGGTAAGTAAAGAGCAAGATACAATGTTAACAAGTGAAATTAGTTATAAATAATAAGGAACATGTAAAGTTTCTTTCTTTTTTTTTGTTTTATTGTACTGAATATTAGGCGCATGATTGAGTACATATAAATTTGCTATTGAAACTAATAAGAAAATGTCCATGATTATGTCCTAATGTCAGTTGAGTTATGATTTAACTTAACAGTACGAGTTATTTTCACCTTCATTTGTGTTTGTTGTCTGTTACTTTATATATGATCATTAATCAAGAAATGCATATCATTTAAAAAAAAATGTTGTACCTACAATACAGGCGATATTTTATTACTATTGAAGAAAAGAAATATAATTTTTCTTTTAAAAAATGATCTATTAAAAAGAACACTTCAGAAATTATAGTTACTGCTACAATACAATATTATCACTATATGAACTTGATCGTTCTTTTATATTGTTTTAATCGAACAAGAATATCTATAACTCCTGAATAACTAAATCTAGAAGTCGGATCCTTGCATAGTTTTATAGATCTTTTATTAGTGGTTCGAATGTACATCTGATAGTTGAAAACTTAAAAAATCCAAATCGAAAAAAACTTATAATGTGCGATTTGATGCGTCTTTTATCTCCTCTTTCTAAAAGTGACAACCGCAGTTCTCTAACTTGTTCCTATCGAAAATTAATAAAAAATCCTCCACCTGCTTTTTCTTTTTTAAATGGGCATTACAATAAATTCATTTTTTGTGTTATTCTTATGTGTATGTCACTTACGATTCGTAAAAAAAATTTTACGTTTCAGTTTTTTTAAATCGTTTTAATTTAAAAAAAAAACGTTATCGAATCATTGAAATATTTATTCTGTTTAACTTGTTTGTATAACTTATCTATACAAGCGAATAAAATTTGAATTTTTAAGTGTCTATAATAATCATACGATTTTTTTTTTGGTCGTTTGTAAGTTTATTTCGTCAAAGAAAAATCGAAAGACAAGGGCAAAAAAAAAATGAACAAACAAACAGAAAAAAAAAAGAAGGAGAAAATGAACGATAGAACACGGAAAGTAGAAAAATAATCCAAACTCTCCTCAACACACACTCATCAATCTATGGAGAGAAAAACAATAAATCATTTAGTAATCAGTTGTCAACACTGTTCGATTAGTTGTTAGAAATAAACATTCAACTTGCTCTTTTGTTCTGAACAAACTTTCATCCTGTATAGTCATTGCACACACATCAGTTAGAACTAATATGAACAACAATCCCAAATGCATACTTAAATTTAAATCTCAGGAATATATATATATACGTATATATACGTATGTGTGTGTGTGTATACAAAAGAGAAGAGAAGAAATAAACTGAAGATTAATAAATTAGTTTTGAACAAAAGATCGCATAGATATATATATATGGACAAAAATCGATTTTTGCAAGTGTAAAGGGATAAGAAAAAAAAAAAGAAAAAGAAGAAAAACAAAAATTTTCTTTTATTTTTTGTTCTGGTTCGACTTTTGTTTTTTTTTTTTTGTAAATGATTTAGGCAATATAACTATATTCATCATTTGAAGTTCGTTCGAGATATTGTTTATCAATAAGAATTTCAATACATTTTTTAATAATATGAATTGATGGTAAGAAACGTTGTTTAGATTGTGTTATAACTTCTTCAATTAATGAATTATGTTTTAATTTTTTACGTGCTTTCATTATTCGTACAATAACAGCTTGAAGATAAAATTTACGATCTTCTTCAACTGCTTTTTGTGATGATTCAGAATCCTAATAATTGAAAATTGTTTTATGTGAATAAGAGAAAAAGAAATATTTTTTTCTTGTTAGAATTAATCTACTTACATGACTGGCTTCTTTTGGCGGTAATAAAGGTACTTTAAATTTTGTTCGTTTATTTTTATAGTCAAAATTAATTGATGCAACTGAATTTGATGCTAAATTACTCTAAAATAAAATAAAATCTGTCAGCACAATTCTTACGGAATCAAAATTTGCAACATGATTTAGTTGCTATTGCTGATTATAAAAAAATTAGTTTAATTTTATCGATTTTAAGATACATTCCTTCACCATTCTTTTATGTATTCTAACAAAAGTATAATAAGCAAGCAGTTCATATATGATAGCGAAACTTTATTCGTACATGATCTTTGATCGTATATCAGCAAAGTCTGTAACAGATAGGGAAATGTTTCTAATGCCCTGTAGTGGTCTCTGGTTAATATCTATGGTAGAATCTATCGGGCTCAGAAATTTCAGGACTTGATCATTCCAATAGCAGACGACCTACTTTACTAAATCGTTCCCTGCCCTCTCGAAGATTATTTATCTTGAAACAAAGCTAAGTTCTGTCAACAGTTATTACAGCGCTGTAGAGAACTAGTGAAGCATCTATTATGATCTCTGTAGGGAGAATCCGAATTTTTACTCCATTACTTCAATACTCCTTTTAGATAATATTCCATAAAACCTATTTTAGCAAATAATAATAATAATAATCAAACGTACAGTATCGCCTAGTAAAAATTTGGCATCAATTAATGAAATAACTTGTTTTTCAAGTTCTTTTATATTAAGTTTAGTTGCTTCTTCTATTTCACTGATTGTTAATTGTTGATGATCATTAAATTGTAATAATATAGCCATTTGATATGTACCCATTGTAACAAAATATGAACGATCCAAATGTGTCATACGAATTTCAGCTTAAAAGAAAAAAGAAAAAATAATGATTAAATATTATATAATTAGATTTATATACCATTTGATAAATTGTACATCCAACACAATTTTCGACCACTATATTTCTTACCATAAAATGCTTCGAACTAGAAGAAAAATTTAATTGAATATAAATTTAAAAAAAAAATTACTTTCATACCAGATGCAGTGGTTTCTCAAGAAGATGAGGAAGAATAAATGTATTAGTTGTTGGTTGAGAAACTGGCCATGAATTTGCCTAATAGAATAAATTAAATTTAATAAATTCTAAAAATCTTTAGAAACAAAGCAACAATTTATTTACTTGTAAAACATATATATTAAAATCAAGACCAATTAAACTAGTCATTGTTTGATTGTGTGTTGTTGATGATAATTCAGATTTGAGATATTCCAAAAATTCATTATTGAGATCATCACTAACTTTAATATCTTGAAACATGCGAGCTAATTTTCCAGTAAATTCATAACCACATATTTGCTTTAAGAGAGAAAAAAAAACAGATTATTATGATATATATGACGAATTGTTTTTTTTGTTTTCTTTTAGTTTTATGATTTTGACATTGTGTCAAGAAGTTTTTTTTTGTTGTAATCTCTGCCGCAGAACAATTTTTACTCGTATTTTTTGATATTTTTCCAAGATATCCTTTTTTTTTATTACTGCGGAGTTATTATCTTATTCAAAGACTTTTGAAAAAGGTTGAAATTGTTTTCATAACTTCTACCAGACATATCCAGTGTGGCATCGCTATAGTCAGCATGGCAGAAGCAGTGTTTTAAAAAAGATATTGAAAAACTGTTGGAATTCGTACAAAAATTTAGTTTCTAGAAATATAAAACTCTGAAATTCAATGAATCTCGAGAATTAGTAATTACAGTTGTAGTTTATACCAATCACAACAGGGAAATTCGAAAGAGTCTTTTGAATACTTTTGAGGCGCAACAGCAATTTTCTTTTTTATCATTCACTATAGGATACATGAGCTTTTCTTTTCTATTATCACAGACGTTTTTCAGCTGCGATGGAAATCTCTGACATTCCTAGACTATAATATCGAGAAAGACAAATATATAATTCATTATATGAAAGTTTTTCTAACAAAAACTTCCTTGAAAACAATCAGTAAGAACAAAAAAGACATTATCTGGATACAAATTATTTAGAAATTTTTTTATTTTAGAAAGAAAAACATAATCACTGTTGAAAGGATCAACTATGATTCATTGTTTATTTTTTCGCACATGAAATAAATCGATTAAATTTTTGAAATAATATTTATTAACTTAATTTTGCATAAAAAATTATTGTTAAAAATATTAGTCATTTGTTTAATCTATGAGAAAATAAATGTTGACATGTTATTATGATCAAATATAAAACTTTCCGTTGACAGAATAGTAAAAAAAAAAATTACCCTCTTTTGAAATGTAATTACTGTATTTATTAGATTTAATTTTTGAATAAATTTCTTTAGCAAGAGATAGATCTGAAAAAACATTATTACATAGAATCAATTTTATTCTGAACATATTTCATCCTATGTGAAGACAAAGAAAAGAAATTCACTCCAAAACGAAATCATATTTGCTAGATTTCGACCATTTATCAAAAATTCAATAGTGAAACAGTATTGTGACTTGAAATCCGTAGACTATATTTCTAGACATTCAAATATTAAGTATCGACTTGTATTTAATTCCTCAGTATGCTATAATAAATATTCAGTATGTTTTATTTTTTATTATACGTTCAGTAAAAAATTAGTTTTAACATAGTAAATAGTTTGAAAAGCTCAATCATTAGTTTCAAAAGACTCATTATTTAATAAGTGTAGATGTGGAACTTTCTCAGGTAGCGCCCATATCCATACCCTCAAAGTTTTACTTCCATTTTGTATAGACCAATAATTTTTTAGTGAGAGGCTGTCTTGCTTTCCGATTCAATTCTATCTATTACAAAAATGATTTAAGTTTTTTGTTCGGAACCATTCTCTACGGATCAAGGACACTTGGTTGTTAGGATAATCGATCATATCAGGCATTAATATGAGTATAGATCTTCCTTTTTTGTAAATTTCTCAAATCATTTTGAATGATATAATCTTTCTAAAAATTTCTATCTTATAATTACTTTAAGTTTTGTAACCATAAATTCTTCAGCATCAATTGAAATTGATTGTTGATTAATAAGTCGACGTGCAAGCATTTTTTGATAAAACTAAAACAAAATTGATTCAAAAACTTTTCTTTTTTTCAAAATCTCTACCCGTTGAAAATAATCTTTATCATCAAGATATTTAAATATTGTTATTGAACTAAGTAATTTTTCTTCAATTTCACTGTCAGAAGCTGCTTTTGATGATTTACGTAATAAACTATCACAATAATGAGCAAGCTATAAATAAAATATTAAAATGAAAAAAAAAAAACAAAAAAAAAAAAAAAACAAATGACGAATACCAATTCAGGTGCTTTAGCTGATAAACGATTACCATATTTCATATTCACAATTGTAGCACAAGCTTTATCAAGTGATGAAACAAATTCTGGATCACTAGCAAATGTTTCTTTTATCACATTCATATATTTTGTATGTAATTCAAGTAATGTTTCAACAAATAATGTTGATAACTAAAATTAAAAATGAAATTTAATTTTTTTTTTGTGGTATTTTTTCATTAGAACAAACATTTTCTCCTTTAAGTGATTGAACTTTTTCATGACCAATACGTGATATATGATCTTGTAATTTTTCAACCATATAATTTATACCAATATGTGTTGGTTTAAGTAATTTATACATATTACTAAGTGCTATAGAACAAAAAAAAATAAATTCGATTTTTTATTTTATTTTAAAATTAAAATATAAATTTAATTACCATCTAAATCTTCTTTAACAATAAGTTCATTACATTCACTTTTAAGTGTATCAAAATGATCACAAACAAGACGTTGAAGACATTCATTATAGACTTTTGAATATGATGTTGAATTAAGAAATTTACGACTACGAAATTCTTCATCGTCGATTAATACTAAAATCTAAATTTACAAAAAACCAAAATTAATTTTGTTTTTTTTTGTTGTTGTTGTTTCTTATCTTCTAAAATAATTACTTTTTTCATATATTGAATACAATCATGTTTTGTTAAACAACGATTTCCTTCTTCTCGATAATATTCTCCAGTTGCTTGAAGTAATCGATTTTCAAATGATTTTTCATAAAGCTAAATTAATAATATTAATAATTTATTCGTTATATAAATATTGTATTTACTTCTAATGCATTGACTTTTTTATGTTGACATACATCAACAAATGACATAATAACACCTTTTATAGTTGTTTGATTAACACACTCACATATACGATCACTAGAATAATAAGAAAATATTTAAAATAAAAATGAAATTAAAAAAAAAAACAAAAATATTCTACTAACAGATGAATTTGTTCAAGTAATAATTTAACTAGTCGTTCTTTGACTGGTTCTATGATTATTCTTGTCCAACAATCAAGAGCCATCTAAACAAATAATAAGAAAATATATATGATTAGTAAAGACAAAAAAAATAAATAAATAAATTTTTATGTCGCACAATGGAGGTGTTCGAACTGTAAGTTGAATTTACCACATATTTTTGCATCAATAGAAAGCCCTCACCGCCAAACTAACATGGTTAAAATATTAGCGGCTGTTGATTTGCCTGGAGGGAGATATTCAACTTTTAAGTATAGGTATAAAAATGAATCAGGAATGGTTTTCTTCACTATTATAAGGACAAAACATAGTGTTGTTCGGGCCGATTAGGGGGTTTGTAGGGATCCTCTTTCATATGGCCCGAACAACACCATGTTCTGTCCGTATAATAGTAGGGTGAATTTTCCCTGTGCTCATGGAATTAGTTTTTTCTGTCCACCACTAGAAAAATTCACTCCGCTATTATACGGACAAAACATAGTGTTGTTCGGGCCAGATGAAAGAGGGACCCTACAAACCCTATAATCGACCCGAACAACACTATGTTTTGTCCTTATAATAGTGAAGAAAACCATTCCTGATTCATTTTTATACCTATACTTAAAAGTTGAATATCTCCTTCCAGGCAAACCAACAGCCGCTAATATTTTAACCATGTTAGTTTGGCGGTGAGGGCTTTCTATTGATGCAAAAATATGTGGTAAATTCAACTTACAGTTCGAACACCTCCATTGTCAGAATCACATTCATTTTAGAAATCTATTTCTCAATAGATTTTTCACTATTGAATCAAACAATTTCCATAATTTAAAAATCGATCGACAAAATTTTTCAGAATTCAAATATCATTACTTAAGTTCATTAAAACAATTATTATATATAACCAAATGAGTATTTACAAGAAACCATCCGAATAATCTGGGCCTCAAAATTATGGACCGAGTGGTCTCTTGACATTTGAGAGTTAAATACTAGTAATTTAAACTTTGAGCAAAAACATTTTTTTACATGATTGAACAGAACTTGTCTAATTATCGTTAGAAATGTTGTTTTTGACATATTCAGATGAGATATTTGTAGGAGAACTTAGAATCAAAAAGACAATAAAAGTTGAACAACGCTAAATATATCAACTTTTGGTAGCCGTAACATTTATTCAATCTCCTTTTTTTCATTTTACTTATGATATAATTAGGAAAAAATTGATGGATTCATCCTGAAAAATTTTGTTTGATTGTTCTTTTTTTTGATATAATAGCAAAAAATCTATATAAATGGGTTTGTATTCTAAGATGTTGATCTTTAGAAGTTCAATTCAGAGAGAAATGAATGTCATATTCAGAAGTAAGTTTCATCAAAATTTGATTCTGACATGTCATCAATGTTATTTTCGAATACTTCAACTTGTTTTTCTCTTAAAGTCGAAATCTTAGAATATAAACTCATTTTTATGGCTTTTTTCTATCATGTCGCAAAAAAATCAATTTTCTTAACAAATAAAAATATTTTTCAAAAAACAAAAGGAAATGTATAACTTTTTTTCCTAACTAAAACATGAGTAAAACGAAAAAAAAACATCGAATAGATATTGAGACTACTCAGACTCAAGGGTTTGACGTTATTCAACTTTTATTGTTTTTTTTTTGTTTTAAACATAAGTTTTACCACAAGAACAATATCTGAGTATGTCAAAGATAATATTTCTATAGATAATTCGACGAATTTCATTCAACCATAGAAAAAAAAAATATTGCTCAAATTTCAAACTATCGGTTCCTTATCAAAATATGGATTCATTGAGATCGGGTTCGGAAATTTTCGATCTAACAGGCTCTAATGTATACAAAACAATTATTTGTTTTTGTTGAATATTTCATTATTACAACATAAATCATGTAATTAACTAATAAGTAAAATTAAACAATTCAAACCGATTTTCTTTTTCTTTTTCGAGAAAAATAAAAAATATTTGATATCTAAAATGATATATTACCTCTCCTATCTCGACTAGAGGTGCATCGTTAGTATCATTGTTACATTCAAATGGTGCATAAGTATTGTCCAATTCATTAGTTTGCCGTTTTCTAACATAATGAGTATTTAAATATCTAATAGAAAATTAAAAAAAAAAAAAACATAAATTTTCTTGATTTATAAATATATATATATTTCTTACGCATAAAGTATATTAAGCCAATCTGAACCGGTTTTATATTCCGTCCAATATTTTACATATATACTAAGCATATTTTGATCAGATTCTGATATTTCCTAAAAACGAAAAATTTACATTCTAACCAAAACAAAAAAACAAAACGCAAATTTCAAACCTTTTTCATAGATTTGCAATGTTCTTCAAGAAATTTTTTTGTTTCTTCATATAATCGTTCGGCATGAGAATCTGGTGTAGCGACACATAAATAATAGATATCTATACAAATATATAAATTTTATTATGAAATACAAAAAAAAATAATTTTTTTTATTTTTTAATCAAACCAAAAAATCTTTCTTGCCATGTTGCTTTATTTGTATGACCAAATCGGCCCATACTAATAACAGAACGAACAGTGCCAAGTACTATTGACCATTGTTCATTAAAATCGATTTCTTTTGGTTTCAGCGAAGACATTATTAATTCTAAGAAGTATTTGGAAAAAAAAACAAATGTTTTCAAAAAAAAAAATACCAATAATATTTTAGAAATTAATCTTTTCTATAAGAAGTATATTATAATGTACCTGATTAAACTGTATATGTTTTTTTTTTTTTCAATAGAAAATTTTTCTTCACAACATAGATTAGGACATTTTTATCATCGACGAACAAGACAATAAAATAGAACAGGTCGATAGATTATCTAAAACATTTCAAAAAATAATGAATACAAATTATTTTTTCAAATTTTAAGAAAGGAAAGATACTCATGATTATAATATATGTTTTGAAATCAGTCTATTAGAGATCGTTTTGGTTCATTTTTGAATGTCTTTTTTTGCTAAGAAAACTCTAAAACTATCCCGAAAGTGTAAAGGGCAATTGCCCCCTCAAAATTCACCCTTGACTTTGCCAAACAAAATGATGATTTCATGTTTTTTCTTTTTTGTAAAGATACCTTAGAACTATCCAAATTCGTCTATAGTACACAGACATATTTTAATGGATAAACTTTCTTATCATCGGATAAGGTAGTAAGACTTAAGTGGAGAGATAATACTAGAACTAAAAATAAACCCTGATAAACATGTAATGAGTAATATCAATGAATGAAGGGCATCTTCTTTCTTGCAGTAATAATATGAATATGATATTAGTAATTTGAAATATATCTATCGATTCATTTATTAAAATATACTTGATAGTAATATTAGATCACATGGTTGAAGGACAAATATATCCTTCAATAAAAACGAACGATTTTTTTTTTCTTCGTAATAAAAAGATAGAAAAAAAAATAGCGAAAAAGAGAGCGATCAGATGATACAGTTATGTCCATTGACTTAATGATCGAATAGAAAGAAAAGCGAGTACAAAAAAAACAAAAAAACAAATAAAACTAAAGGTAGATCAGATGTATGTGTACACATGTATGTTCATCGATATGTCTTATGGGTTATATTTTTCAACCAATCAAAAAATCCGACGTATCAATTATGATTGGTTTAGAAAATGGACAAGTGTTCTGTTTTCTTTTGACATGTTTATTTGTTGATTAAACCAGGTCAAGAAAGAAGAACAAGAACAAGAAAAAAAATTTTTTTTTTCTTTATTCGATTTGATCTTTTTTTTTCGTTTTTTTTCTCTAATTAAAATGTCAAAATCATTCTTTCATTTTATTTTTCTTTTGTTTAAAAATAGATTCATCAATATATTTATATATACTACGATGAGTACATATATTTATGGTACTAAATATAACCCCGTGGATACACAAATAAAAACATGGTCCGTACAACGAACATTAGATCCACTTGTAGCACAGGTTTGTTATTATTGAAATATAAATAAAAATATTTCGAAATCTTTTAATAATTTTTGCAAACTTCTTGATATCAGCGGCATCCAGATTCTTTGATGTCTCCTGTGAAATAGATCAATTAGTATATCGATGATATCGTTGAGCTGTAAAAGAATCGATTATTCTTTTTTTCTTTTATTAAAATCTATAATTTATTCATGTCGTAAACATCTCTACATGAGTAATCATGCGTAGATAATAAATTTCTTATTAAGAGAAGCCCCATTGAATGATATGTAGACGAAGACGAAAAAAAAAGAAAAGATTTAATTAAATTTGATAATGAACTATTGAACAAGACAGTTTATTCAATTTATGATATGAATTTCTTAAAATATACAAAACAATGAAATGATCAACTTATTATTTCATTCAGATTTTTCTTTTTTTATAAATATTGAAACATTCTTCAAGATGTAATGTATCATAATTGAAAGAAATCAACCTTGAATTTGAACATATGTGACAAGACGTGACAAAAAAAAAGAGCAGATGTGACATAAATAGAATTTAATTAATTCTTTTTTTTTTTTTTTTTTCGTTATAAAAAAATATTTACATAAAACATTTAAAAGAAAAAATAATATTTCAAAATTTAAGAAATATTATTTTTGTTTTCAGGTAACATCATTAATATCGGATCAACCATCAAATAAAAGAAAAGGTCGATCAAAACGAGCTCATCTACTTGTTGCTAATATTATTCAAGCAACAGAAAATTTTATAAATAAAGCAAGTGAAATAGCTCATGAAAATCCTGATATGCGTAATGATTTATTACAAAATATGGAAGAAGTTAAAAGAACAGGTAAAATAAAAAATTCATAAGACAATCTTCGCAAATATTTCTTATAGATTTCGATGGCTTTTTTGCTTCTAGATACTACATAGTTTTGTAATAAAAAAAACCTTCAAAGCTTTATGATTGATCAAGCTATCGAATTTGTTTTCTTAAAACTCCAGTAGAATCCGAAAATTTTCGGACGCGGACTCGATGAGCGCCAGAACTGGATATCCGAAAGACTCGTATTTTCGAACTTTGCACATATAGAAAAGTTAACTAGAATAGTTTCCATACAAAAATTCAGAAGTTTTGAAAAAAAAAACAAAAAGAAAATTTCTTAAAAGCTAATGAGATTTTCAAGATATATTTACGTTTTTTTTCATACATTTTTTTGAACGCTTTATATCTTAAATGTGACTTTATTTAAAACTTTTGAATTCTTTTTTTTAAGGCCCTCCCCCCTCAGAAACTAACGTTGTTATTTTTCATCCGATTTCAACCAAAATTTCAGAGAATGTTAGTCTTGACTAGAATAGCTTTATGGTTAAAATATCTCCCACAAATCTCAGAGAAATGCACAAGTTCTAGTCAATTCATTACTCCTTACGCGGGCAAGGATTTCACAATAAGGATACGAGCTAACAAGACCGCCCGGTTTCCAAGTTGTAGAGTACCCTTAGGGCTAGGACTGATTTTTGAATTTCCCTTTATTTGATTTTTAAAGAACGTTTTTCGAAAAATATTCAAATTCGAGGTGCTAATAGAAATGAACTATCTAAGTTTTTTATTTTAGCAAAAGAGAAATTTAAAAATCGGAGCCTGTTAAGTCCTAGCCCTACATGTCTCCTATATAATAAAAAAAATTGTCACTTTCATGTCGAATCGTTATGGAGAAAAACTTGCCCGCGTAAACTGTATGACAAAAAAAACTGATTTTGAGAAAAACGAAAAATAAGTTTTTAAAAACCTTATTTTTTTCAATATGGGGGTTCGGAAAAACCTATGTAATATCCTTACATCTCATGATAAAATCAATCAACTATAGTGCATTCGAGAGTAGATACCTAGCTCTATCTAATGAGTTATAAATCACAAAATCGATAAATTTGACCAAAATTGACTTTTCTGAGGGGGGGGGGGGCTCCTAAATACAAGTTAGCCTCTAGAAAGAAAAATCTGATAGCTTAGTCAAACTCAAATACTTTTAAGGTTTTTTTTTATTAGAACACTCATATTGTATTTATAGAGAAAAAGTTATTGAAATTGAAAATGAGATATCACAGATAGTTCCTTCGTTAATGAAATTTTTAATATTATTTTTATTAAATATAAAATAAGGTGATCAAATGGCTGTTCTATCAAAAGAATTTGCTGATGATCCATGTTCAAAACCAAAACGTCAACAAATGATTGTTGCAGCACGAGCTCTACTTACATCAGTTACTCATTTACTTATCATAGCTGATCTTGTTGATGTACAATTAATTTTAAAATCTATTCGTTTAGTATGTTTTAATTTAATTTTTTTATTTTTAAAATTTTCTTTAACAAAAAAACAACAACAACTAGGTTGAAGATGATTTACAACATATTCATGATGCATCAAATCAAGAAGAATTAGTTCATTTTTATAAACAATATGGTAAAGATATTGTTGATTTAAGTCAATATGCTCAACGTCGTCAACATGTAAAAAAAAAACGTTCTTTTTTTGTGAAGATGGAATTTTTTTTTGTTTTTAAACTTTTCAAGGATTTAGTTGATCGTCTCGAACAAGAAAATTTAGCTGCTGCACGTGGTACAATAAAACGAACATCAATGATGTTATTAACTACTTCGAAAGCATATTTACGTCATCCAGAACTTCCTTATGCACGTGAAAATCGAGATTTTGTCTATAATCAAGTACGCGATGCTGTTGGAGTTATTTCAGCAATAATGCAAGGACGTCCTATACCACCAACACAAACATTAAAATTAGATTCATCATTAAGTAGTGTTGGAGATTTAACACGTGCATTAAATGAATTTGATGTAAGATTTTTTGTCTGTTTAAAATTTCCAAAAAAAAACAAAAAACATTATATTTAGCGTATTGTTATGATGAAACCACAAAAATTTAATGAACAAATTATTCGACCACAACTTGAAGAACGTCTTGAAAGTATAATATCAGGTGCAGCATTATTAGCTGATTCATTATCTACACGTGAAGATCGTCGTGATAGAATTGTACAAGAATGTAATGCTGTACGACAAGCTTTACAAGATTTACTTGATGAATATATTCAATATGTAAAAAAAATGAATGATTATGTCATTGAATTTCAATAAAAATATTTTTGTTTTTTTTTGTTATCTTTTTCTAGTCGAGAAAGAAAAGTTCAGATGAAAATGTTAATGCAAAAATTCAAGCAATGCAAACAAAAACGCGTGATCTAAGAAAACAGGTAAATAAATCATTTTCAATTTAATTCTTTTCTTTTTTCTCTCTATTAGTATGATTGAAGAGAATCATTGTTGATCGATTACTTTTGTTATTTGTTTTTCTTCTTTATCTAGGAGGAGGAGGTCATGAAATAAAGCTAAAAGAGAAAAACATATATACTCAATCTTTGTATACATATGTATATATATATATAAATGCATATACAATGAACTAATTTCTTTGTCTGTTGTTCATCAAGATCTTCTATCACTTTTTCTCCTTTTTCTTTTGTATACGTTCAATTATAGATGCCTACCCATTTTTGATGGGTGTCTTCTCTCGTCAAAAATGAAAAGAAAGAGAATAAAGGAAGAGTAAAAGGGCGGCACGTTCACTTATACATTTACTAATTGTCACGAGATACATTTAGTAAATGTCGAAATAAACATTGTCACTATCGTCCTCTTTATCATTTTGATTATCATCATAATCATTTTGCCTAACTGAAAAGTGTTGATTGATTAATTTGTTTCGTGTATTCATCCAAACCTATCATTCATATCGACTACATATCAAATTCATTTTCATTTAAAGTATCAACGTAAAAAATAAAGAAAAGAAATGTATGTTTACTTATGTGCTGCTACATCAGATCAAAAACAAACATCTACAAGTGTTAAAATGTATCGAGAATCATCATCATCAAGTGAATCTATTGAATGTTCATATTTAACACCAATAGTAAACAATGAAACTTCGGTAGAATAGAAATTTTTTTTTATTATTTTGGTTCTTTAACTTTTAAAATTTTTTCGAAAATTCTTTTTTTTTTTTTTTTTTTATTAAAAATTTTTTTCTTTTTATTCTAGCTTCGAAAAGCAGTTGTTGATCATGTTAGTGATACATTTGTAGCAACAAATGTACCACTTTTTGCATTAATTGATGCAGCACGACGTGGTAATACACAATTAGTTGAAGAAACAGCACAAATTTTTATGGAACATGCAAGCAAATTAATTGAAGTATTATAAATAAACAAAAATAACAATATGTTATAAATTATTTTTGCTTTTAGGTTGCTAATGTTGCCTGTTCAATGTCTGATCAAGTTGAAGGTATTAAACTTGTTCGTTTAGCTGCTATGCAAATTCAACATTTATCACCACAGGTTAATATAGATTTAAATTTATAAATGAAATTTAAAAAATAATAATGATAATTAATTTTTTTTTTAATAGGTTGTTAATGCTGCACGAATACTTGCTGCTCGTTCAACATCAAAAGTAGCACTTGAAAATATGGATATTTTTCGTGATACATGGGAAAAATATGTTCGATTATTAACTGAAGCTGTAGATGAAATAACAACAATTGAAGATTTTCTAGCTGTTTCAGAAAATCATATTCTTGAAGATATTAATTTATGTATTCAAGCAATGGTTGAACGATATCCAGATCGTATGTATTAAGAAATATAATTTCTTTTCTATTTCATAAAACAAACAGAGAACAAAATATTTGATCAATAACATAACTGAAATAGTTAATTAGTAATGAATTAGACATACTAATAAATTTTAAATTAAAATTTACTAATAGTCAATTAAATCAAAGAGTAAATATAGAAATTCAAATGTGATACAATATGATTCAAAATTTTTGTTTTCTTGTCATCTTTGTACACAGATACTAGGTACGATATACATGTAGGTACTCTCTTTGCTTTGATCCTTTCTTTTGACTTCAGCTTAGGATCTATGAATGTAGAAGATAGATACAATAAAAAGCTATTCAATATAAAAGTAATGTATCAGATGAAAAGTTTGTGAAAGAAATCAATATAGTGGCTTAACGAGACCACATTTGATATAATGTTGATGAAATAAAAGCATCATTAGTCAACACATTATACAAGCTAAATATAGATCGAGAAAATAGTTGATGATAGATGCAACAAAACCAAGCATTATGAATCTTAATATAGAACAAATATCTATCAGCTATATTATGCAGACAATGAAAAAAACGTTACTATTTATAAAATCAAAGTTGAGCACGATAATTATAAGAGTGTGTGAGTGTAAATTAAACAAAAACCTATTCAAATCCATACCGATAAAAAAAATCTATATATTTTTTTTATTTATTTATTGACAATCATATATAATAAATTGACCAGTTTGTAATTACAAGCTGATAATTCAAATACTGATTGTTTCACTAATTACTTAAATAAATTTCTTTTTTTTTTTGCTTTTTCTCAGGTGTTGATCGTACTGCAGGAGCTATTCGAGGACGATCAGGTCGTGTTATTGATGTAGTTACATCTGAAATGGAAAAATATGAACCAGGAGAATATACTGATAGTGTTATGGAAAGTGTTCGTATTCTTCGTGATCAAAGTAAATTATTATATTTTTATTTATTAAATAATAATATTAACAGACAAATCAAAAAAAAAAAATAAAATTTTTTTTTTTTTTGTTTTATTTTCTTTTAGTTATGCCAAGTTTTGCTGAACGAATTAAAATAGCTATAGATACACTTCGAATGAAATCAACATATGATGATGGAAAAGTAAATTAAAATATAATTTACTTTATTTGAAAATAATTTTAAATAAAATCAAAATAATTTAGTATGAATTAACTGAACAAGAATTAATTGATGCATCAAGTAGTGTTTATCATGGTATACGTGATATTCGTAATAGTGTATTAATGAATCCGGTACGTTCTATTTTTCTCGTTATGGGACAGCAACCACAAAGACGACGTAATAAACCGTCGCTTAATTGTATTTTTTCATCGTCAACAGAAGATTTAATTTGTACGGCAAAGCCTGTTCCGAAGAGAATTTTCAAATGAATATTTCGAACATAATTTATCAATTAACGATTTTTGAAAAGAAAAAAAAAAAAAACTTTGTTTCTTTTTTTTTTTTTTTGGCTTTCTCAGTATTATTGTTAATCAGGTTTTTATCTCAGGAGACAAACCATAAGGTGATGTAAAATGATAGAATTAACATAGAATATATATATTTCTCATGTGAAATATAAACTAAAAGATATGATGGAATTTATGGATCCTTCTTCTTTGCTGATTATGATAGATATTGTCTTAAAAGTAAAATTTATTTGTACTCTTGTTTTAAAGAAACTCCATGAGTTTTAACAAAAAATTAAAATACTTTAGAATAGTGTTTATTGAATGTTAACTAAATCGAAACGATTTGTTAAATCTATCTTTCTATTAGTAGATAAAATCAATAATTCATTTCATAATTGATAAAAATGATCTTTCTTGTTGTTCAGATTTACTATAATCTTGCCAGAGCATAGTTCCGATGAATAGATTGAATTGTTTCTTGTAATGAAAAAAAAAAACCAAAATAAGAGATTGGATAATTAGATATTTTTCTCAATATATAAATTCCGTCCATTCTAATACAAAGCAAAATAATAAGAATGTAGTTGTTTCATAATAATTGTAAAATTGTAATTTTAGATTTTATCGAATGAACTACAATAAATTGTTGATTTTTGTTTGCTTCTTTAAGATCACTAAAAATTGTTTTAAAACCTGTTCCTAAACTTATGAAATGGAAAATTTATTTCTCGACAACATAATCTATTTTAATTTTTAAAAACTACTTTCCTTATTAATGAAAAATTAAAACAGTAGCGGATTCAGAGGGGGCGGTCGCCCCCCCCCCCCCCCCCCTTGAGCGAAAAATATTCATTTTCTCCTAGCGTAAATACTCATTTTTAGCCCACCGTATCCCCATTGAAAATGTTTGCTGGATCCGCCCCTGAATTAAAAAGACCAATACCTATTCAATCTTCTACGTACGATTTTCTACTTTATTTATTTCGATCTCTAACGATTTCTGTGTAGTGTATATTGCTTCAGACAAATCTTAAAAGTAAAGTATTTAAGATATGTTCCAGAGATGGACAAAATCGCACCGCGCCTCCCCGCGCCACTGCTCGCGCCTAGGCGCTACGCACATCTCTCTTTCTCTTTGCTCTACCAATCAGTTTCTCAAACTCCACCGAATACCGGGATGCTCTAAGCATGCGCTCATCGAAGCTCAGACTAGTGTAGCGTAGGCGTGAGCAACGGCGCGGGGAAGCGCGAGGAGGCGCGGTGCGACTTTGTCCATCTCTGATATGTTCTATCTGTTCATGATCTTTTTTTAATGTTCTCGATATTGTCATTGAATAGAAGAAGATTCTAAGCGAATTTTTTTTGAAAAGTTATATTCATTGTATATAGCACGTTTATTTTTCATAATCATCGGATACAAAATAAATGTTGGATTTGTTAACATATTTTAACTAAAAAAAAAGTCGCAACAGTTTATTTGAAAGGAATTTTTTAAATATTTTCAATTTCAAAATATCTTCACGTAATAGATGTATTGCAAAAGTTCTTGAAAACATAGAATTTTTCGTAGAAGGTAATATTTTCAATTTTATTCTAAGAAAGAAAATTCTTTTGAAAAAAAAACACCAAACTAGACTATTTTATAGAAAAATAAATTTTCTGTCGAGTAACAAATTTTAATAGAACCTAGTGAGACAATGCGAAAACTTTTAAGACAAGATGATGATTATTGGTATAGGTTAGTTAATAGTTTTTAAACATTCTATATTAAAATCTTTCTAAGATAATGAATGATTTTTTTTTTCTTTCTAATTGAAATGTATATTTCTTTTTAATTCTATCATTTACATCATAATTACAACTCAGCTTTTTTTTTTCTTTCTTATTGACATATTTTTTATTATTTTACAAAAAAAATTATTTAGTCGGTTTATTTGATATTAACTTCACTTTTTCTAATCATTTAATTTTGTCTATATGTATCGACATATGAGCATATATATATATAAAGTAAAGAGAAATTCTACCTAAATGAGGTAAGTTTTTCTTCAATATAAGTTAAAAACATATGCTTGCGTAGTAAACAGTGGATAAGGGTGAACAAAAAAAAAAATGCTTCGGCTGTGGTGGCTTTAATTTCTCGAGCTTACATATATACTCATCATTATTTATTTTTAATTATTAATCTATTTAATTAAGAATATTGGTTTATTTTATTGTTTTTGTTTGGAATAGGATCTTGAATGGCCAAGTGATGATGAAGAAGGATTAAATGATGAAATATATGCTCAATCACAAACATCAAGTCATGGACCATCATCAGATACTCAACAACCTGATCTTGAAATGTATCCAGGCAAAAATGATAATCCTAGTCGAGTATGAAACAAATCTAATTATTGTTTTTCTTTTTTTTTGGATTGATTAATTGATTAACTAGGATATGATGAGACGATTACCAAAAGAAGAACGTGAACAAATTGAATTACAAGTTGAAGGATTTAAAAAAACAAAACGTGATTTTGAACGTGAAGTACTTAAATGGGATGATCGTGGTAATGATATTATTGTTCTTGCTAAGAAAATGTGTATGATTATGATGGAGATGACTGATTTTACACGGTAAAAAATCTCTGAATCTATAAAAAAAATAATAAAATATAAATTTTATTTATTATTACAGCGGTCGTGGACCATTACGTACAACAATGGATGTTATTAATGCTGCTAAAATGATTTCTGAATGTGGTTCAAAATTAAATAAATTAGCAAAAGATATTGCTGCTCAAGTAAATTATTTAATTTATAATTTTATAAAATATTGACTAGTCTCGTTTTTTTGTTTTCAGTGTGTTGAATCTCAATCGAAATCTGATCTTGTTGCTTATGTTGATCGTAAATAAAATTGATTGTTGTTACTTAAATTAACATTTAATTCGCTTTTTTTCCTTTTTTTAAGGTATTACTTTATATTGTCATCAATTAGATATTACAAGTAAAGTTAAAGCTGATGTACAAAATATCAGTGGAGAATTAATTGTTAGCGGTGTAAGTGTATTTTATTGATTTTTCTTTTTCTTTCAAATTTTAATCGATAATTTTTTTTTCTTTTTATATTTAGCTTGATAGTGCTACTTCATTGATTACAGCAGCTAAAAATTTAATGAATGCTGTTGTACTTACTGTTAAAGCATCATATATTGCATCGACAAAATATCGTAACAAATCAGGCAATAAAGAGGTAAAATTGATTTGAAGGAGCTGCTTTTTTGTAGTTTGAAAAAACCTTTTTTTTTATCAACTTCGAGATTTTCATTTCAAAAAATGTATTGAAGCGTTCTTTATCAAGTGCCATAAAAATTACAATTGTACCAAGGCGTAGAGGCCCTCGAAAGACTTAATTTCGAGATTCTTCTCTTGAAAAGAAGCCTGGACTTTTTCTATGTGAAAATTTTGTGAGTTTATCGCGTTTAACACGACAGTGTCTTAATAATGAACAAAAATATATGCCTATGCGCCAGAAGCGTTTGATGAGGTTGTAAACATCAAGAACAGTCCTTGTTTAATGTGTCTTCTTTTTATAATTAAACAGAAATATTTCCAACTATCTGAATGATACTGATAAAGTGAACAAACCAAATTAAGAATCTAAACTAATCGATAAAATAAGAATGAAGAATAATGATGATTCTTGTTTCATAGCTAAGAAGCGCATAAGTCAAAATAAACAAAGTTTCCTTCCGCACGGTACATCTAGTCAGGCTCAAATTCTTCATCATGAGTATTTTGGTCAAAGTGGAGTGCTGGTTTTTTTTTTCTTCTTCCTTCAAAATGTTATTCCTGGAAAGTTCGACAGGTTAATACTATTATTTGATGCCTTTTATATATTCCTGGAAGACGCATCTAGGAATTTCAAGTCGACGACTAATTTTGCTTTGTTTATTAAGATCTATCTGCTTTATAAGTTTCATATTTTTTTGTTGAATTGCTTCAGAAGATGTAGAGATCTGCTTAGTATTTGACAGAAAACTTTATTTAATTCTTTTTTTTTTTTCTATTTAAGCCGGTTGTTCAATGGAAAATGCGTTTACCAGAAAAGAAACCATTGGTTTTTGTTGATCGACAACATGAAACAAATTCACGCTCAAAAAAAAGTACAGTTAAAAAGCGTCTTGAACCAATACATGTTCTAAGTGAATTTCAAAACTAAAATCGAATGAATATTATATAAGAACAAATTTGTCAGATTTTTATTGTTTTTTTGTTTTTTTTCAATCGAGTTTATCATCTCATTTATTTGTGCATAGTTTTCATTTTGTTATTACTCGTAAAAAGCTCAATTATTCTTCATTTTTTTTTTTGTTGTTTGATATCAATTCATTAATCAGATAAAGAGAATTGCTTTTGTTTTCTTTTTTTGGTGTATTGTTTGTTTCTTTTTTTTTTTCTTCTTTGAATTCAATTCTTTGGAGTAAAATCTATATTGCGATGCTGATAACTTCATATTGTTCGTCTTTTTCGTGAAAATATATACTTCCATTTTTTGGCTTTTTTTTGTTTGATGTGCATTAGTTTTATCTCTTGCTCTTATTTCTTTGAACTGTAAGTTAAACTTTTGTTCTATAAGTATAATGAAATATTTGTCAAAGCAAGAATAAAAAGTTCTTTAGCAAAATATGTTATACAAAAAAAAAATTCAAATTATCAATGATAGGATAACCGATTATGAATCAAGAGGAGACTATCATTTATCTAATCATCTCTACAAATATGAAGTAAATTTAATTCAGCATTAATTTTTTTTTCTAGTAAAGAAGAAATATTGATAGCTGTGGGTTCGTTTTTTTAGTCGGAACTTAATGTATCTTGTAGACCATAGTGAGTTATGTCTATCATGAAAGAAAAGTTCGTGCTGATGGCCTGTTTCCGAAATGATATAGTACTTTTAGTGAATCTTCGTCGTTGAAGTCTATGTTAGCAGTGAGACCATTTTTTCGAATTTCAATTTGAAACTTAATCGACATAAAGATCTCAGTTAGATCAGATTGTAGAAAAAGCTTCAGAACTTCCAGACTAATTCTGTCCAAGATAATAAACTTTATAGAACTGCATACGGTATATAGTAATTATGGAGAAGGGTCCATACCTGAAAAGTTTCATACCTCGAAGAGACTTAGTCGGAAAATTCTGAAATTTTTTATTCAAGCTAGTTTGACTAAAGTCTTTATCTAGTATCAGTTGAAGTTCAATCTATATAAATTATTTCCTGTACCTTGAAGTATTTGAGATTTATTACTCGACAGATTTGAATAAGATGAACTCAAACTATTATACGTATAACACACGATCAAAACAAACTTGAGAAAGCTAAGGAGTTCTAGAAAATAGCTTTAATATGCCCTTGAAGTGTAGAGTCTTCGCTTGTTTCTCTCATGAGACTTCCATTAGCAAAAACTCATTAAAAATGTTCAATCTTTTCAAAAATAAATATATGCATGAACTCTTCTTTATGGTAGACTTCTTTCATTAAAGTTTTCAACCTGCATAAATTTCTAACTAAAAAACAAGTCAACACCTATCCTTAAAATTAACGTAGTTTAAAACCGCTAGAATCGTAACCATGATAATTAGAATATTTATCAATAATATGCATTTATAATCTATTGAGTTATCTCGTTTGTTTATTTCTTCTTAAGACTTTCATATTGAAAACAAAATATTAGATTATATAACAGATCATTCAAAGCATTTTATTTATATTTAAGATAAATCATGATATACATGAAAAGATATTTATCAAAGAAATTTAAAAAAAAAAAACTATCATCATTCTGTTTATCTGACATATATATGAGTATGTTAAGATCATTGTCTAAAATTTTTTTGTTCAACACAATACCAATTTTCTATGTCTGTTCATTCTAAACAAAAATTAATAAAAGTTATTACAACAAAAAAAGATAATATTTTATTTTTCTTACCTGTCCGGTTTGTATATTACCAAAATTAACATAATCTTTTGTAGTTGCTGCACGATATTCATCCATAAGTTGTTGTACAACCTATAAACATAAAATAAAAAAAACAAAAAAAAAACGAAAATTAATTTTTCTTTCTTACTTCACGTGAATCATTAAATTCATCAAGATTATCTTTAAACATAGGTAATCGACGAAAATTTTCAACAAATGCTTCACGTTTAATTAATTTATCATAATGTTCACAAATACGATCAAATAACTAAATAAATTAAATTCTATTAGAATTTTATTTTTATGAAAATATTAAATACATACAGATGAAATGCCTGTATGATTAGCAAGCATAAGTCCACTAACACGATGTTGTGTTGTAATATAAGGTGATTTTTTTGAAAGTGCTACTTGAATTGAAGCTGGACCCCATGGTATAAAATCAGCTAATTTTCTTTCACGAATACGCATTAAACTTTTATGAACCTATTGTTACAAATAGAAGAATTTATTTAAATGATAATTCAAAAAAAAAAAAAAAAAAGAAACTAGAAAATCTACCTCAGATGGATCAACTTCACCTTGAATTATATTTAATATTGAAACATAACAATGTGTTACATTTCGATCACGAGCTGCTGTTGTTACCATAACATTTTTTGGTTGTAATAAACGACGCATTACATCAAGAACAGTTGTTTTACGTACTTCCGATTCCTGTAATTTTTTTTTCAAAGTAAAATTATTCATTTTAAATGTTTTTTGTTTATTCTTACTGTATTATCTGATGTTAATGGAGTATAAGCAGATATAAGAAAATGTAAACGAGGTGTAGGAATAAGTGATGATATTAAACTAATTAAATCATTATTCATATAACCTGGATATCGAAGTGTTGAAGTACTACCCGACATAATTGTTGATACCTATATTTTGTTAAATAAAATTTATTATTGAATAAATATTAAAGATATACTTAAAAACTAACTAATTGATTTAATTCAGCAAGTGTTGGTGTAGTCTTTTTAAGACGTTCAGTAGCTATACGATTTAATGCTGTATTATCTAAGACAACCTAGTATGAAGAAAATATCGAATAATTAGTATTAAAAAAAAAATAAATCATCTCACTGTACAATCAGCATTTTCAGTTAATCGTTTAAGTGTTAATACTGAATTATATGGTTGAACAACAACATCTGCCTAAAATAGAATGTTATTAAAAAATTCAAATTACAAAAAAAAATCTTTTACGTACTACTTCATTTGTCATAGGAAAGACAGAATAAGTTTGTATTAATTTTTTTGGAAATCTATTAAATAACAATAATAAGAATAAAAAAAATCTTGATAGTATTTTTTTTTTATTATTTTGTATCTACCGATCATTAAGTTTTTCAAGAATATTACTACCCATACCAGAACCTGTACCACCAGCAATAGAATGACAAAGAACAAAACCCTTCACAACAAAAAGACAAAAAAAAAAAAAAAAATTAAAAATAGTTCAAATTATTTTTAATAAACAAATATTTTACTTCAACAGAATCACCATTATCAGCTTCTCGATCAATAATATCAAAAATTTCTTCATACAATTTTTCACCTTGAAAAAAACCTTGTGCCCAATTATTACCTAATAATAAAAATTAAATTTTTCAAAAAAAAAAACAGAATAATATTGATCAAGTAATAAATATATACCAGCACCACCACCATCTTTTGATATATAGACATTTTCAGGATTGTACAAATGTTTATATGGTGATTTCAAAATACCATCAATAACACGAGGTTCAAGATCAAGTAAAACTGCACGTGGAATGTAATGTTGATCATCTGCCTAATTAAATTAGACAGTATTCATCTATATTATATTTTATTAGATTATGAAAACAAACTTGATAAAAAAAGACATCTTTTCGATCTGAACCTTCAGTGGCAAATGATTCTAATTTTCCTTCAGGGCTTATACCATGTTCAGCACATAATTGTCTCCAAAATTCCATACCAACTAAAAAAAAAAGAACAAATCGGCCAATCTTTATTAATATCATAATTAAGGTTTTTCACAAGTATACGTTTTTTTTTCAGTTCTTATAAATGTTAGAGTAGTAGTTTAGAAAGATTCATCAAGTAAAAAAGAAAACAAATTATCACGAAATTTTGAATCATGCATCAAGAAAATAGTTCTAATTGCAAGTTATTATTTATTAAATATTATTAATAGAAAATTCAATACTTTCGTTAATTGGAAAAAGAATTTTCTATTAGTCAAGAGCTTTCATCAATTTTAGACTATCACACACTTATGGCATGTTGTTTTGATGTTCAAAGTTCAAAATGAAAATGATCTATTTTAAGCAAACAAACGTTTTTTTTTTTTTTTCATTACAAAAAAAGTCTTGCTAAAAATAATACTCATATTTTTCATTATACTTTCAACTTTCTATACATAATCAATTCTTTTGATCGATTGATTTCCATGACTTATAATTAAATACCTATTCGTTTCCCTATTCACTTCTGAAATGAACCTTCACAAAAAAAAAAATCTTGATCTTTCTTTCTCTAATAATTAACTTTTTACTCAAATTCCACTTACTTTGATTACCACATTGTCCAAGTTGTAATGTAATAATTTCACTAGGCATCTTCTATTTTTTTTTTTATTTCGTTTTTGAAAAAAAGAAATTCAAAATCAAAATATCTTCAAACAAAAGACAGCAAGTTTAATAACTGCATAAAATTTTCCGTAGTTATTTTTTTTTTGTTGTTATCTGTTTACTTATTTCAAAAAAAGAAAAAAAAAAGAAAAGGAGCAAACGATTAGAAAGAAAAAAAAAATCATAGACAACACTTGAAAAAAAAACCGATAATGCTTGAATGAGAACGAAAGAAAAAAAAAAGAAGCATGAAAAAACAAAAGAAAGAAATCATGTTTATGTATGTGCGTATTCATTATATTGTTCAATCAATTTATAAGATGAAAATGTTTCTTGTTTAGTTTCTCTCTCTTGAATATGAACATACAAATAGAAGTAACAAGAAAAAGAAAGGTTTGTCAAAAAAAAAAAAACAACAACAACAAAACTTCACATAAACCTAGATTAGATGATTGAAACAATCTATTTTGCTTTCGAATTTTCTTTTAATAATCAAATCTTATCTAAATCATACACACACAATACACACTGATTACATTTAATCATGACACAAAAAAAAGAAGGAAAAAAGGACATAACGAACAAAAAAAACTAACATTCAACCAAATAAACATCAAAGCCAAAGTTGTTAAAGCGCACACAAACAAAAAAAAAAAGAAAAAAGAAGCCCTCAAGATCTTCTAACATTTTCACACACCGGAAAGAAAAGTAAACCGAACATAGGATAAAAAAAAGAAGTAGATAATTTGTTTAGACCGTATAATAAAGATTTGGTACCTATCTGTAAGAACCCAAGAGACTAAAGTTTTTGAATTCTTGTCTTTTTTTCTTTTTTTTTTTGTTTTCCTACAATACATGTGCGCATCAAAGAAACAAAAAAAAACCCACACACAAGAAAAATAAAATAAAAACTAAGTTATTAAACATGAATATGAGTGTGTGTATTATATGTATATATATATATAGACTTATTTATTTATTTATTTATTTATTTATATATCTAGATTTTATTTTGTTAACTTATATTTGAGGCTTTTTTTTTTGTTCTAGTTACCACACGAAAAGAGAAAATATCCGATTGAAAAACCAAATAATAATGCAATAACAAATGCCACAAGAACAAGTTGTTCATTTAAAGCAATACCAAAGAGTATAAGGCCTTTCTTTTGTTGTTGATTTGATTTAAATCGATCAACAACTGGATTATCAATACGATCACTACCTGTACTTCTATGTCGTAATTCTTGTTGTTTAAGTTTTTCCTGCAAGAAAGATAAAATAATTAAATATACTATTCAATAGATATACAAAGAAGAAGAAAAAAAAACAGTTAACATTAAATTATTAGAAATACTAAACATTTACAATTAATTAAATAAAATGTTCAAGAAAAAAACAATGATTAATATAAAAAAAAAAATGGTCCATAATTGAATTTGTCTTATCTCTCTTGAGAATTTTCATCAATGTTTAACAATTGAATTTGATCGATTAAATTTTTTTTGTTTCATTCATTGAATTTCATACTAGATATGATAGGTATATGCGCGCACATACAAATAATAACAAAAAAGTATAAAACTTAAGACAAATAATTACAGAAAAAAAAAAAAGATGCAAAAAAGAATAATGAAAGTTAAAATGAGCAAAAAACAAAGATGATACATACTTTTAAATTTTCATTTTCATCTTTCAAACGATCAAGTTCTTGTTTAAGACGTGATTTGTTTGAATCATCACTAACATCCTATAACAAAATTAATAAATATAATGAAATATATGATATATTAAATCATCATCAAAGTTTTAGAGAGATCTAATTTTAAGTATATGTATAATATATTCAAGAAAAATCGATATAGCAATGAGCAAAAAGAAAGAAGATGCTTTAATTAATAATATATAGAAAAAAAAAGAATAAAAACTATATATCGATCTATAATGAATAAAAAAAAATAATAATTATAAAATAAAAACCTGTTGACGATCTTGAAATTGATTTTGTATAGGATTTGTATCTCGTACAGTATTTGTTGTTGATCGTTGATTTATATTTGTTGTTATTATTGGTTCAGTTTTATTAGTTTGTTGATAAGTACGATTATCAATAGCATTTGTTGATTGAGTCTAAACGCGTACGATATTCAAAAAAAAAACAAAAAGCAAGCTAATAAAGTTGAATATATGTTATCAATATTAAAAAAACACTCAAGCAAATTTTCTCACTTATAAAGCAAAGCAGTACAATAAAAATTTAATTTACTTACAGCACGTGTTGGTCCCTACAAAAAAAAAATTTTTTGCTAAAATTTTCTTTTTTTTTTATATTAATTTACTGTTTCAATATCTTTTTGTCCATGTGAATCATTTGGTACAACAGCAGCTGGTTGTTCATCAGCAAAAACACATTTTAATTTCGAATCATGTACATTATTTTTTGATAAATCTTGTTTCCACTAAAAATCATAAAACAGAAGAAAAATTCTTTTCCTTTTTTTGAAAATTTAATTATTAACATACAAAATTTTCTACATCATCCGAATAAGTATTTGGTACATCAACCCATTGTACCATAAATTTATGTTTACTACGATCATCTTCTTGACCTGATGTTTGTGGTTGCAACATAACTTTAAAAAAAAAAAACAAAAGTTATTCAAAAAAAAAAACATTTTTTTTTTCATTATTTAATTTAACCTTGAATATTTGCTGTACCATGTGGTTCAAGGAAACCACTATTTGGTTTAACGCAATAACGTTTTGGAGCAGTTGTTTTTATTTTATAAGCAAGTCGTTCATTACCACTATTTGATAATTTAAGTGTTGTTGTTGATACAACATTAAATGGACCTTTAAAAATGAGATCACCATTCGGAATGAGTTGAAGTGTCATAGTTCTATTTGAAATATTGTCGAAAAAAAAAATAAATAATAATAATAAAAACTTTTTGTTTTTAGTATATGATATGAATCACGATAAGATGAAATGCCACGTTGTAGAAAACGAAGAAAATGAAAAACCAATCTGAAATGGTTTTAGTCTTGTTTTTTTCGTCGTTGAATCTAAAAGAAAAAAAAAAAAAAAAACAAATTGTCAATTTTAATTCATACATAGAATTCTATTTCGAAGAAACACACAAAAAAAAAGAAGAAGAAGAATAAACAATAAATAAACATTGTATTATAGCCGAACAATCAATCGTTCATCATTCAATAAAATAACACATTAATGCACTTACATATTTTATGTTTTATTAGTAGGATGAAAAAAAAGCTTTATTTTCTGTTATGAAAATTTTTATATGAAATAGTTAAGTTTTGTTAATTATTATTATTTATTTTTTTAATTAAATAATTTAGTGGAGGAAGACGGGAGAGTTCTAAGCTAACCAAGATGAGAGAAAAAGACACTGTCCGATCGACGGCAAGCAAAAAAAATAAGAAAAATTGAATTTTCTCTTCTTTCAATATATTTTTGATTTCTTTCAAAAAGAACAAAAAAAAAAATTCTTTCTCTTCTAGAGCATATGTTAACTTCTTGTATATATAAAAAAAAAACTCTTCTAATTTCAATTAAATAAAATATGCGTGTTATTGTATTGCCTGTATGTCAACTTGAATCTTATCCACATGTTCTACTTAAATATGATTTTCAAATTAATCCATTATTATCAACATCGTCTGATATAAATAAAAGAATTTTATCAAAAAATATTCATTCAAAAGAATTTTATTTAACACCTTATTATTTATCTATACTTCCATCAGGTTCAATTCAAACTGTATGTGAAATAATAAAAAATTCAAATATTCTTCGATATTTATTTAATATAACAAATAAAGATGAAGAAAATATTGAAAATAAGGTAAAAAAAAAAAAGAATTTTTAATTACTCATTTTCTATAGAAAATTTATTATCTAATAAAATCAAAATAGAAGTATTATTTATTAATAGCTCTATTTTTTTTGAAAGATATTAACAAATTATGATTAAAAACTATTCGAAATATTTAAATTTAAACATAATTAAGAAAAACAAAAATGACCTATGAAAATTTGATAGAAGATATTTGTTCGTGATTTCATGTTCCTTTTTTTTCGGCAAAATAATTAAACACAAAATCTACAGTTCCAAAAGAAAAATCGTCTCGTGCTTGCTCGATATGAAATTTTTGACGAACTCGATTAAATAACTTTCCTTTTTTTTTTTTTTATCGTATTGATAAATCTTTCTCTTTCATAACAAGTAGGTTTTTTAAGTCATCATAAAATTTTTTGAAATCTAATCAATCAAATGTTTTGTAATGATAATTTTAGAATATTGTGATGAAAATAATTCATCATAGAGAACTTCAAAGAAATGTCTAAAAATAAATTAACCATGAAACAAAAATTTAATCAACATCTATACGAAGAACTATTAGTAATATTTCAATAGAAATTTTAAAATATCTTTACTTAAGGTTAATTTTTTGTTTAATGATAGAAGTTTATGTAAACTTCCTTTTTATTTTTTTGTATTGTTTTTATAAGAATAATCTAAAGAAACCAAAAAAAAGAAAAAATCAGTTTTATTAATAACTTCACTAAAAAAAATAGTAATAAGAAAAAGATATAGATGTTTCAATGAATAATTTTTATTTATTAACATAAAGAAATCAAAAACAAACTTTATAGATAATACAATATGTGATCCGTGGTAAAGAGAATTATCAGAATTTATTATTTTAAATGTCAATGATGATAATATTTGCAATTTTTCACAAACATAGAATATTGATTTGTTTGCAAGAATATTATTTATTTGAATACTAAAACAACTTTAACAATCTCCGTTCAAATTTTGATTAGATAGAAGTTTTTTTAACATTTAATTTTTTCTTACTCTTAACATTAATTCATATTCGTTTAAATAAATTCTTGTAGAAACAAAAAAAAAATTCAAACTAAATTTCCGATCTATTCTTCGAAGAAAAAGAAACCTTGTATGTTAATGTCAATATATGATCACTAATGTCCATAGTACAAATGTACAGATGTAAGTAACTCTATATGTATTATAAGCACTACTCATTTTTCATCTTCGTCGAGATGTAAAGTAATTGATTTTTTTTTGTTTTTTTGCAAAAGGTATTTTTCTTTTTGTAGAAAACAAAGTCATCCTTATTTATGAAACATGATCTAAAACGAATATATTTGATAGATAGAAATGGAAATTTGAGATGTCTTTTTTTTTTTCAATGATCAAACAGCGGAAGTCAAAAATGATAAAATACATTTCAATATTGGTTTTTATAGAATACTTTTCAGCAAAAATCTTTTTTTTAATAACAAAATAAAAATATTCATTTTTCTAGAATGTTTAATAAAATATCACATGACATAATGCATTAGTTGTTTTTTTCTCATGTCATACTAATGACAAAAATTAGAGGTCAAATAAAAACAAAACAAAAAAAAAAAGAAAGTTTAATCATCTGCCGATTTCTCATAGATTATAAAGGTCAGCTGAAAAAAACGCCTTCTTTGTTTTTATTACAGTGTAGGAGGAGAGAACAGCTGAGTAATACTTCTTTTATATAATCGTGCCCTTCTTATAGATCATGGCAGATGTACCTATGAAATGATAGTCTGTTATAGAATTAATATAAAACACAACTGAGTTCGAAGATAGTTATTCTTTCTTAGTCACTGTTTTATATTATGATTAACATTTTTCATCATTGACATCGATAAACAGTAGGTGGTAATCAATAAGTTAAAACATATGTTAGTAAATTCTCTTTTTGTAAAAATGAAAACAAGTCTTTTGTGTATTATCTTTGAATCCCATTGGAAATATGTTAACAACTTTTATTAATTACGATTATATATGAAGATATATGTCAACAAGTATAATCATAATAAAATAACATAATTTATATTATAAAAAAAAAAAAAAACTAGGACGTTTTTTTCTTTTGGAAATATTTATTCTATTTAAATATTTTGAATGAGTACGTGTGAAACAGCTGGAAAATAAATCGAACGCATTTTCTTTTCATCGTTTCTTTAAAGAAAAATAACAAAAAAGATTTTGTTTGATTATTGCTTTTGACACATAGACGATATATATATATATTTTTTTTTTGGTGACTTAATTGAGTCGATAGCATGCAACGAAAACATAGCCTATAATTTATAACATTCGTCAGATCTCTGAACACGTCTCTTAACGGAAATCAATGTCATAGAAAATCCTATATAAATGATATTTTTGAATAGCTATATATATAAATAGAATGACATTATCAAATCAGTGTATAAAAGCTTTTCAATGTTTTCTTTTCTATTGATTATAAGTAATATAATCATTTTTTTTTCGTTCATTGAACTGAATTTCCCTACAATTTGAAGATGCATCTCTTAATTAGAAAACTATTTTAGAGTATGATTTTTTTCTTTGAAAATTGTTTTCTATTTACAAAGTTACAGATCAATATTTTTTTGAACTTTCATTCTGTACTCAAGCTTGAATATGATAGAGAGCAGACATGAGTTTTTTTTTTTCACCTACATCTGCCATCTTTCGGTCACATAAATACATAAAAAATTAAGGTTTCTCATGTTGATTAACTATTAGTAAAAGATGAAAAACAGGAATGATTGCATTATAAGGTAAGTTCATATTTTATTTTCTATTCATATTATCAATCGAGTCTGAAATTTAAATTCAAAAAGACTTGCAGCTCTTAAGTAGTGCTTGAAGAATATTAATATTTCTTTTCAAAATTGATTTTGCCAAAAGCATTATAAAACTATTTGTGATATTCTGTCTGAATAATTTCTAATATTTACTTAATTATTGTTATAAAAGTACAACGCCAGGGTACACACTTATCGATATTAAGTTTAACAACAAAAATAATATCGCTTAATTCAATGTATAAAAATCTTTATATTTCTTTTGAATCGATACATATTTTTTTAATATGAGAAATGTTGTTTTTATTTTTAAGATTGATTTCAAAGGCCATTGTCGATTTATTGCTTTTGGTCCTGAAATTGATATTTGTATATGTACTTTACTTATTCCACATAAATCTTCAATTGAATTAAATTATATTGATCAAACAGATCCACCAATTTTTTCTCGTCAAAATTCTGCACTAAATTATGTTCGTTCATTATCTAATAGATCAAATAAAGAAAAAAATATTTCAAATGAACATTTATTATTTATTGAACGTGATACTGTTCATTTATGGATATCATTACGTGATATATGTAATAAATTAATTCATATTGATCGTATACTTAAACAACCAGGTATTTTATCAAAATTAATTCATATTGAAAGTTGGATACAATCATATGATGATAATAGAAATGAATCAATAATAAAAATAAATAATAATATATCATCTCAACTAATTAAAGCACGTGCACGTACAATTATTTGGGATATAATGGAATTAAAAAATGAAATATCATATCCACGTCCTGGTATGTTTAAAAATAATTGAAAAATTTATTTTTTTTTCGAATATTTTTAATTAGAATTTTTTGTTTTGTAGTTCATGGACGTATTCCAAATTTTCGAAATAATCCAAATTGTTCAATTAATTTAGCACAACTTGAAGAATTTCAACAAGCACGTGTTATTGAAATTTGTCCAAGTCTTGCACAAGAACATTTACGTTTATTTTCATTATCAGAAGGTAATTAAATTTTTTTTTTTTTTTTTTTAAATAAAAAATCAAAGTTTTCTTTTGTTATTTTAAGGAAAAATACTTCTTACGCCAGCACCGTCTATTGATAATGCACTTTTTTATAAACTTGATCCAAAATTTTTACGTGTACAAGATTTATCACGAGCAGCAACAAAATCCGGTATAATTCTTTTTACACAAAAAAAAAGAAAAAAAAATAATTACAATTTTAATTTATAGGTGCAGCTGCTCTTGGTACAATTGTTGATTTAACATCTGTTGGAAAACTTCATGTAGATATTTTTGTTGTTGCTTCTGTGGTTGTTAATCCCATAAGTGGTGCTCGAGTAGGTAAGAAATTGTTAAAAAAAAAATAATTCGTTTTATGAAGTGAAATATTTGATTTAAAAACTTGGTTTTGTCTTTAAAACTAATGTTTAGTTTCGAATTATTAGCACTGAGGAGAGAATTATGCTAATTGTAACTTGCCATTTGAGCTTATATTCAATCTACTAGAAGGTTGCTTTGTCAAGATGTGTCATTTTCAGAAAAATAGCCGTTTGCCATAGATATATTACCAAAATTGAGTCTATTTGAAAACTCAATATCTCGATAAAGGAACATTTTGTTTTTTGGTTGAAACTTTCAAGATATTCTAGCAATCAATAGAATTATGATTAGACAAAATTTCAAGTTGAAAATTTAGGGCAACCACCATAGCTTGATTCCATAGGGTCGTGTAAACCAACTCTTCTAGGCTTTTTCTGGTTTTACGGCAACCTTTTTGTAGGTCCAAAATGAGGTCACGCGACGGGTTATAACTCGAACAGATCCCTTGTGAAATCATAATATATTTCGTCGATGAATTGATCTTAAATATAATAATATGTAAATAATATTCTATGATATATTCATTCAACAATAAAACTACTTGAAATTATTCTAATACACATTTAATGTACAAATAAACTATTACAGAACGAGAAAAACAAACCTATCATGTACGTTTAGTTCATCAATCAAAATTCTAAATTCAAAATTGATATCGACATCATCATTTGGCTTTTCTCTTGAGTATTTTATTCTCTATCAAAATTAACATTGACATACAAGAAAAAAGAAAGCAATTTTATTTATTCACTTCCAATACGAAAGTTTTGTCAACGATTTCCTTTGGGTACTGATAAAATATGTTCTGACATATTCTAAACGCCGTTTTACGTGGCACATATATAACAATCGTTAGAGCTTTAAATTCTAAATTTACTGACGAGGAAATATTCCCAACTGTCACATCGCTTTTGAGTCGAGCGTATGCGCATCATGTAGGCTCTAATGATCTATGAATAATCTGAAAAAAACTTCGTCCTGCTAGCTTATTACTACCGACATATTACATTTTTACTGTATGTTTAAGCAGAAAGCCGTGGTCCCCCTCAGGAACACTAGGACAACTGAGTTTCGAATTTCAACTTGAAACTTTGTATAGAGATAAGCCTCAATGAGAATAGTTTATTGTGACAGTTTCAGATCTTTTGATTACTCCTAGTCTGAAATAAGAATATCGGAGTCTGCTGGTGTATATCAGCGATTTTACCATAGCTGTATCTTAGGATAGGAACAACGAAAAGATCTGAAACTTTCACAATAAACTATTCTCATTGAGGTCTATCTCAATGCAAAGTTTCAAGTTGAAATTCGAAACTCAGTTTTCCTAGTGTTCCTGAGGGAGACTACGGCTTTTTTTTTCTTTAACATACAGTAAAAATGCAATATCTCGGTAGTAATAAGCTAGCAGCACGAACTTTTTTCAGAGTATTCATAGATCATTAGAGCCTACATGATACGCATACGCTCGACTGAGAAGCAATATGACAGTTGGCAATATTCCCTCGTGAGTCCTACTCCGAACCAGAAACTCAAATAAATAAACATTCGAAACAATGATATTAGACAAAATTGTGGTAAATACATGATGGTTCTAAGCAATACAAAATATTTAATAGAACTACATTAGACTTCATTTTCCAAACATTTATTTTGTTAGAAGTTTGATCTGAAAGGCTCAAAATTTTAAGTTCTATCAACTAATATATTGTCCTAGCTAAAACAGTGTTCAGACTGTATTTTACTAGTAAGTATTTCCTAGTAAATTTATATAAAAGAAAGGAAAAATAAGTCTTCATTTCTTAGCTTGACTTAATAAAAATAATTTTTATTATAATACAAAGGTTAAAGAGCATTTTAAATGTTACAAAAAAAACATCCGTCAATAAAAAATGACTTTTTTTGAAATAACTTCATACAGATAGATTTTATTGTTAGTAAAAACAAAAAAACATAAAAGTTTTATTATTCATCTAGGTAAGGGTAAAGGTTATGGAGATATTGAATATGCAATGATGCATCAATTAGGTGCATGTAATAATAAAACACTTGTTGTTACAACTGTACATGAAAGTCAATTACTTAATGATCTTCCAGAATCTGTCATGACTGAACATGATTTGTATGTTATTTAATCAATTTTTTTTTTTTTGTTTTTACTGAATTATTTAGACCAGTGAATGTTATAATAACACCACAACGTATAATTTATACTCAAAATAAATTTTCACGTCCAAAAGAACTTAATTGGAATGATATTGATAATGAAACAATGCTCAATTTACCTGTATTAAAAGAATTTAAACGTCTTCATCAACTACAACAATCATTTAGTAAATCATCATAATAAAATAAAACAACCCGAATGTTTTTTTTGGATATATTTTTTACAATATGTATATATTCAAAAAACAAAAGATTCTTTATATTGACTTTTGTGATATTTTAACTACGTTCATTTTATTTGCTCTATTATCGTAACAGAATATAGATGCAATAATGAACAGAAGAAAAAGAAAAAAAAAGAGTAAACGCAATAAACCGAGTAAATAGATAAATTAAATATGTTATTAATTTTGTTTTTTTGTTTTTAAGTTTTTCCCTAATAATATGTAAAATACAATTTTTTCTTCCGGTTTACTTTAATTGATATGGCTTGGACCTGTTGTGAACTTAATTGTTTTCCCTTTTACTCATTGTTTATTTCATAAAAATAATAGAACAGATCATATATAGATATGTCTATATCAAATCATTTGTTTGTTTATATTATATACGAATCCAGATATATCAGCAATGATGAAAAGAAAAAGACAAGGTTTCGCTTAAAAAATACTGAATATATTTTATGTTGTTTGTCTTGGCTGTCTGAGCTGATATAAAACTTTTGTTTGTATATATATTAATTTTTATTTTATTTTTATTTTAGAAAGAAAAATAAAACAAAAAAAAAAAATTTCTTTTTTTTGTTATTGTTGTACATGTTTATATTTTATTGGAAAGGCAATTGAGCATGTTTGTATTATAATTAGAATCATTGAAATTCTTATTACACAGTAAGTCTTGTTTTGTGTTGTTTTTTTTTTCTTTTATGTAAAAGAAATATAAGATTTAATTTCTATTAGTTTGTAAACACTCGACAAAGTGCCACCATTAGAAAAAGAATGTAAGTGTTTTTTTTGTATGTAAATAACAATAAATAGTAGAAATTAGAAGAAAAAGAATAATAATATAAAAAAGTGAAGAAAAATTTATATAAATATAAAAATATGGTGTAATATTTTGTATTGAACGTTGATAGAATTTTCTATGAAGTATTGTTTGATTATTATTATGATAGATATTATCACCACATAAACTAAGATGATTTAAATTTGATTCTAATTCATATTTAATAAATAAACTTAATTTATTTGTCCATATTTGATTATTATTCAATAGATGTTTATTTTTATAAACAGGTAAAGAAAGACATAATGGAAATGATTCTATTTTAGGATAATAATAAAGAAATGCTTGACACATTTCATCATTGGAATTATAACCACCATAAATAGCTTTTGAATAATCATGACGTGTTGAATAATAACATATTAGAGTGAGTTCATTTGTAGAATTTATTTGTGGATAAGGTTTAGTAAAATAAATATTTTCTTGTTGATGATATTTAAATGGATTTTGATCGAATAATCGATTGAAATTATTTTTTTCAAGTATTATACGAGTTGCACGTCGATGTGCATGAACAAGTATAGAAAAAATATTGATAATAAATTGATTTTTAAGAAAATATTTTAAACAATCATTAAAACAATATGTTGGAAAACGTATTGTATCAAGACCTGGAGGAAGAAATAGTGGAGAATGAGCTAATGTACCCAATGTTAGAACTCCTATTTCATATTGAGGTTTTTTATCTATTGGATAAAATCGTAAATGTATACCAATAGTATGATTATATGGAATAGATGGTTCGAAATGAACTTCAAGTAGAAGTTGTGTATATGAATTCATTTTTAAACCTGTATCAGTTGGATAATTATAATTAAGTTGACCACCTTGAGCCCATGCAATAATAATTCGTGTTTGACAATGACGATAAACAGATGAAGGCATTAAACGAGCGTTATGCATTCCACATAATCCCGAATATATAAGATTATCTTTAATTGAACATTCATAAAGAAGTAAATGATGAACATTACCTGTATGTTCACCATTTATTATTTTGTAACCTTGAAGAAAAAAAATTTTTGAATTATTTAATTGATGTAAATGACAAAGATAAAATGATGATGATGATATTAATAATGATTGATTATTCATAATAGATGATGGAAGTAAAATATCTTCAGTTAGAATATATTCAAAGAAAAAACTGACTAAGATTAGATGAATAGGTAAGAACATTATCGATCAAATGAATCAAATAGTCAACCTCTTTCATTATTATCTCATAAAAAAACCATCAACATTTTCTTTCTTTTCGTTTTTTTTTTTTTACACCAACATATTTAGCAGCAATGATGAAGTCATATGTACATGGTTTCCTTAAAAAATAAACCTGATTTTAATGATGATTGTCATGGCCTCTGAGCTGCCTTATATTCACAAAGAAAAAAGAAAAAGCGAACTACGTCATTAAATTGAATTGATTCATAATAGAACATTAGCTATTTTTTCGATTATGATTATTTTTTGCTTTCTGATTTGTTGACAAATAAAAATAATACTAATGCCACATATGAGAATATTTCTGTCTCAAGAGATATACCATCAATGTCATGCTTCGATATTTTCTAGATAAAGTCAATGACCTGCTTGATACAGTTGAAAGTATATATATATAGTGTATGTGCGGTGCATACATGTAAAATGAAGAAAGAGAGAAACAAGGTCAAATCTTCCGTGTTCTCTCGTCTTTCTTTTTTATATCTAACAGTCATAGATTGACAGCTTTCTTCACATTTATAATAGACGAACAGGTTACAATATTAGAGAAGATAGGGTATATAGCTATCAAAGAAAAAAGCCCGTTTAGTGCAAGTATAATAGACTCTGATTCATATTAAGATAATAGCGCTTCATTACCAAGAAGAAAAAAAAACAGTATTTAATAAAGTTATTTTTATAGTGTAAACGAAATTAAAAAAATATTTAGAGTACTTATTTATGTTTGTCTTGAGAGTAAAAAGTGTGCGTATTGATAATAGTCTTTGTAGATACTTATTTGAATTTAGAATTTTTCTAGAAAGATAAAAAGAAACATAAATTCCTATCGAACTGCTTTTAATTATCTAATAATAAGAGACAATCTTGAATAGGACGATGAAAGAAAACATGAAATTTGCCTTTAACCATGCGGATACTTTTTTCATATTTTTTCTGTAAATATTTGACATATTTTACTTGACAATGTTTATCATATATCTTAATTAGATGTTGACAGACTCATACTTTTTTTTTTCTTTTCTATCCTAATACAACCCTTGCCTAATCAATCATCGCATCTCTTTTCCTATTGTTTTTGTCTTCTAGACTCGATCAATGGAATCTCATTTATTACTCTTATTCAGCATAATTGTATAAAGAAAGTGAATAAATACCAAGAAAATGTAGTTAAATATCCAACAAATATGTCCACCGAACGTCGACTTTCAGATTTACGTAATTTAGTCAGTGGCCTTTATACATTAGGTAAGTTAATCGAACGATAAATTTCTTATTCATATTCATTGTTTGTTTTATTTTTTATTTTTTTTTGTTTTTTTGTTCAAGGTGCAACAATTGGTACGGGTCATTTTGCTATTGTAAAACTTGCTCGACATGTTTTTACACAAAAAGAAGTTGCAGTTAAAGTTATTGATAAAACAAAACTTGATGATATATCAAAAGCTCATTTATTTCAAGAAGTTATGTGTATGAAATTAGTTCAACATCCAAATGTTGTTCGTTTATATGAAGTTATTGATACACCAAATAAACTTTATCTTATTTTGGAATTTGGTGATGGTGGTGATATGTATGATTATATTATGAAACATGCTAATGGTCTCAATGAATCAACTGCTCGTAGATATTTTCGACAAATATGTCGAGCACTTAAATATTGTCATGAAATGCATGTATGTCATCGTGATCTTAAAGTAAGAATAAAGAAAACAATGTTTCTTATTTTTTTTTATTTTTCATTTTACATAAATAAAAAGAAATTATTGATTCTATGAAATATTAATATAAATGATGTTTCAGTATTCTTTTTTTCTAATGAGACAAATGAAAGAAAATATTTTAAGTGTATGATGAAAGACAACAAAAAAAAAAGAAATCTCAATAGAATCTTAAGATAATAAAGAAAACGATAATTGTCTTGACGAGAATATTTTCTCTTTAATAGATACTAAAAATAAATGAAAAGATTTTAAATAGAACAATAAGAAAATACTATTTTAATATTCTCATTTACACATACTTTAATTATTAGTATTATATAATTATACAGATAATTTTTGGATGAATAATATGTTAAAGAAGATTATAGATTACATTGCTAATGATGGAAATGAAAAAGTGATATTAAATATACAGAGCTATTCATTTCAGCTGACACAAACCAAAGTTTTTCCCCATTGACGAAAAAAAATCCTTCAGCTGATTAATCACTTTTTTAGTCAGAATAATCGATATTATGTAGATTCTTATGATTTATGAATTCCTCTCAAAAAGAGTTCGTATTATTGGTCTTATTACTACCAAAATATTGTGGTTTTACAGTAAATTTTTTTGTCTGATCCTAAGAAACATCGAGAAAAAATGTTTTTTTTTTTTTGTAACTTTTGTCTTGAAAGTTGCCATAAAGATATAGTTTTGTCATAGATATTTTCATTGTTCAGAAGATTTGAAATGTTCACAATAATCTATTCTCTAATAAGATGTATCTCTATGTTAAATTTCAAGTTGAAATTTGTATATCATTATTTCTCAATATTCCTATCCGAGAAGCAAAACTTTGATTAAAAAACAAATATAAAAGATCGATAGCACTAAGCTAATAGCACAAATTGTTTTCAGGGTATTCATAACTGAGTAGATTTTACATGATGTACTTTGTTCTCACTTATAAGCAATTAATCAGTTGAATGGCTTCTCTTATAAGTCCTTGACTGCCTCGCATCATTGATCAATCCAATAAAAAGATAAACGAAATCTATGATTTATTTCATTAATCAATTATCCATGATTATAATAGATTTCATTTCTATCATAAAAATTATTCTTAAGATTTTGAAATTTTAATTAATTATAAAATATTCTTTTTTTTTAAATTTTTGTAGCCTGAAAATTTGGTATTTTTTGAAAAACAAGGTGTTGTTAAATTAACTGATTTTGGTAAGAATATTTTCTTTTACATAAAAAAAAATTAAAATACATTATTACATCAAAGGTTTTTCCAATCAATTTTCACCTGGTAAAAAATTGCTCACTAGTTGTGGATCTCTTGCATATTCAGCGCCAGAAATTTTACTTGGTGATCCATATGATGCACCAGCCATAGGTAAATTTAAACTAGACAAAATACATATATATTCGATATAAATCAAAATCAATTTTTAGATATATGGAGTTTAGGTGTAATATTATTTATGCTTGTTACTGGCCGAGCACCATTCCAAGAAGCCAATGATTCCGAAACAGTAATGATGATTTTAGATTGTTGTTATAAACTTCCACCGCATATTTCACCAGAATGTCAAAAGTATTTGATTTCCTAAAAAAACAAAAAAACAATTCTTTTTTTTTTTTTAAATTTTATTTTTAGTTTAATTCATCGAATGATTGTACGTGAACCTGAAAAACGTGCAACATTAGATGAAGTTATGTCTGATATATGGTATCATCAATGTGACGATGATAATGATGATGTTGAGGATCAACATTATGTTGATTCATTACCATTAATATCACATAAAACAATATCACTAGATGATCATGAATCAATTCTTCAACAAATGACTGATGGAAATATAGCTGAACGTGATGCAATTTTACAGTAAATTTAATAGAGTTGACATTTTTTTATTTATTTATTTTATGTAATTTTTTTTTTTTTTCGTAGAGCTTTAAATGAAGATCAATATAATCATATAACAGCAACATACTATTTACTAGCAGAAAAAATGTTAAATGATCGTCTATATGAGAAAAGTGAAGATAATGAACGTAGTGCAAAACGACAGCGACGTTTACAACCAGCTAGTGATCCATTTACAGAACAAATAGGAGTCTTTATGTCATCATCATCATCAAAGTAAGTTTTGTTTTAATTAGAAAATCTTATTATTGAGAAAAAAAAATAACATTATGATTTTTATATACAATATAGAATATAAAGAATCAAATTATTTTAATCACTGAGAAAAATATAATTCTATTGTTCTTTTAGTTTTTGTTTTGCGGATGTATCCTTACCAGCTACAAGACAAGGTTCATTGACGGATGAGAATATGGATAATATTGATATTGAGAAGTTAACTTTGTAAGATGATAATAATAATAACAATCTTCGGGATGATTGCTTTTAATTCTACCTCGGGAAATGAGAAAACCTGTTATTTCTTTTTCATGCTTATATAAATTAAAATAAATTTTCGTTCATATATTTATTTGTTAATATTTAGTACGGGAAAAGAAAATATACCACCAGTATTGACAACACCACGACATTCAATTGATTCTTCAACTGAACAAACTTTACCAGGTAAAAACATTTTATAAATTTTATTTGGAACTTTATCATTGAAATAAAAACAAACTTTGATTGATGGATTTTATACAAATGATTTTATTTAGAAAAACAAAAAAAAAAAAATTTTAATTTATTAAATCATATAGATAAACAAAAACAAATTTTCTTAGTTGTACAATTTTATTCAGAATCTAGTGAACCTAATAAAGTTCAGTTTCAACTTTGTCTTGATAATGGTGCGCTATTATTGTTAAGTAGTTATAAATGCTTTTTTTGCTATACAACATGATTATATGATTTCAAAAATGTATTTTCTAATGCACATTAAATGATTTATGAACTATTTTCATTAAATATAATAATCACATATATACAATATTTATTCGATATACATTTTAAAATACAAAAGTCTGAATGAAAGACAATTATAAATAGTTCAATTGAATTCTTGAAAATGTTTTTCAAGCTTAGTCTTTCTTGTTTCACTACAAACGGTCAAATTCCACTGAAAAATGAACTTGAGCTTTTTTCTAGAATCATTATTAGAAGTCGAGCTCTCTTTCCTTAGATATCCAACTAGCTTATTATCAGATTCAACTTATTATATAAATTTCTCGCTAAGGTTAATTAAATTATTCGAGGACATCAAAATAACGAGCCTGAGAAAACGAGAGCGAGAGAGAACATAGTGCGAATGACACGAATACTTGAAGAAATTAGGCGTTGACAATTCAAGTAACGACATATTGCGCCGGTACACATTTCCCCCCCCCCCTCCTGTCCAGCCCCTCTACCCTTTAAAACCGCTTTTTAGATGACACTGTTCTGCTATGTCATGCTTTTTTGAAAATCTTGCTCAATTCAATATTTTAGAGATTTTCCTTTTCTAATGAGCATGCAGAAAAAAAGCCGATTAACATTAAGTTCATAGAGTTAAAAATATCTTTTAATTAATTAATAGGTCAAGAAGTATTAGCAAATATTTTAATATCCTAGAAAGCAAGATCAAAAGAAAATGATGAAAATTAATGACATTTTTAACGACTTGAGAAGTGATTATCGAAAAAGAAAAACCATTCTATGAAACTTATAGAGTAGTTTTTCATAATATTCTTTCGTACAGACTTTCGTAATATTCTGTAAACTTTTTGTATGTCACAATTCAACCTTCTTAATATGTTCGTATTATGGGCTTGATGATTAAACAAACAAAAAAAAAATTTTTGCTTTTGCCTTTTAAATTATTTTGTCTCTCTCATAATCATTAAAAGATCTTTTCTTTTAGCTTTACTTGAAGATGAAGAAGAACGACCATCCTTACAACAACGTTCAACAAATCCAACTACACCAACACCAACTCAAGCTATGAGAATTATTCTTGAAGAAGATGAAAATTCTGAATCACCACCGACTGAGTAAAAATCTGTCTTTTTTGTTTTTAATAAACATAATAATAATAAATATTTTCACTTTTTTATTTCAGTAAAACTGCTGGTGCAATTCAACAAATAGGAAATCTTCCAAAACTGAATAAAATAGTTGAAAGTGGTACGATAGACATTCTTATTTTTAAATATGATCTATTATATTTTGTATTATTATAGAAGAAGATGAAGATGAAGATATTGAAGATGATGATAATCTTTCAACACCAAATACAACTATATTTATTAGTCATGCTGGTACAACAACTGTTGATAGTTCAATAACAACAAGTGGTGTACTTCGTTCAAAAGATTTACGTTCTGTTGTTGAAACAAAACGTCGAAATTTTTCTCGTAGTCGTTCCAATTCAGATAGTGAAGATAATGGAGTTACAAATGATCTAAATCGTTCATCCAATCGTAAACAACATACACGTTCACCCACACGACCAAGTTCATTTCAAGATTCCATTGATGCATTAGCTGGTATGAATAAACGAAAACAAAAAAAAGCTTCTTTGATATTAATAATATCATAATTAACAAAAATTTTTTTTTTCTTTTCCTAGCTGATGGAACTAATCAACAACAACAACAGATGATTTCAACTAGTAATACAGGTGAAAATACAAAACGTCGTAGTTTTTCACGTGCTGGTTCAATAGCATCAAATAATCGTTTAGTATTAAATGGTACAAATGATGAAATAATTAATAATGATATATCAGCAACAACAAGTTTAACATTAATGAATGATCGTGCACGTAGTTTATCAACAGAACATCGTCTTGCTAATCCATCACAAATGTCTATTGCATCTCGAACATCAATACGTTATTCAACACCACGTGAATCAACTGTATTTACAAAAACTGATGCACCACCTGTTGTACGTTTATTACAACAAACTCAACATCATGATACAACAGATGCAATTAAAACAATAATTGAACATCAACGTTTACAACAAACACCATCACATCATGAACATATACAAACACCAATTATTGTTGAAGAAGATATATCACCACCATTAATATCATCATCAAATATAAATATAAAATCACCTTTAGGAAAAAAAACAAGTAATGGTTTAACAAAATCTAATGTTATTGTACCAACAACAGATAATATTAATCAATCAAATGGACATATTAATCCAATGTCAACATCAACAACATCATCTCAACATTCAGTATTATCAACACTTAAATATTCATTACTTAAACATCAACAACAACAAAAATCTAATACAGATAATACAATGAATATTGAAAATACACGAAAACCTCATCAACATACATCAGACAAAAATCGAGTGTGTTGCACAATTATTTAAAAAATATATATATATATTTTTTTTTTCTTTTCTTTTTCGATTTTCCTTTCTTTTTGTTTTTTTCCTTTTTTGTTCAAGAACCCGTGTGAATCGTTTCGTTTTTTTTTTCTAACTCTCTCTTTCTCACCAGTGAACATAACAAATTATCTCTTTCTACGCGGCTGATAAGCACTTCGGTTTTTTTTTGTCTCTAGTTTTATTGTAAATAGAATTTCTTCACTTCGACTCGCTTTTTTTTTTCGTGTTTTAGTTTCAAAAGATTAAACATAACTTTGTTGCTTTTTTTTGTTCACATTAACTCTAAGAGAGAGAGAGAGACAAAGAAAAACCAACGTTATTATTTTTGGTGTGTGTGTGTGCATGAATATACTATCCTTCGTGTGTGTGTGCGTCTCTTCTACTTTTTTTTTCGTTTTCTTTTTTTTTGTATCAACGAACTTACTTTTTTTTTTGTATATATTAGGGCAGACATTTCTTCAGCGTTGTGTGCGCGCTTTCTCTGTTTCTTCTTTTCGTTTTCTTTTTGTTTTTTGTTTTTTTTTATTAAACTTTGCTGGTCAAAGATGTTTGATGTCAAACTGGCGACATCTTTTGTTTTTTGTTGCTGGCACAAACATCGCGACTGAGGTAGTAGAACACAAAAAGCATAAGAAGAAGAAAGGAAACTTATGAATCATTCATTAAATGGGAAAATATGGATGTCTTTGTACTTTGTTGTCTTTTTGTAATCTAAGTGCATTCATTCATTATTTTAGCAGACAGCAAGAAACGTCCAATTTTTTTCCTTTAGAAAAACAAAGAGACTGTATGATGACCTCCCACAGACCTGTACGGATACTGTGTGTATGACAGAAAATTTTTTTTCAATCTTCTGACAGTTTCTTATTTGTTATTCATAATATTACGCAAGAACATAGATAAATATTTGTTGTTTCATTTTTTCAGTGCAATAATCCAATTTCTTTCTTTTTTCTTTTTGTTTTTCCGTTGTTTTTTTTTGTAGATCATCACAAGCCACTCATACATACTTTCTCTTCATTTAGTATAATCGAATTTGAATAAAAATTATGGCTCAACAAGCACCCGAATTCAAACTTGTATTAGTTGGTGATGGTGGTGTCGGTATGTAAATTTAAATAAATATAAATATGAAAATATAACTTGTTTTTATTATTATATTCATTTAAATAGGAAAAACAACATTCGTCAAACGACATTTAACTGGTGAATTTGAAAAAAAATATAATGCTACAGTCGGTGTCGAAGTTCATCCACTTCAATTTCAAACAAATCGTGGTTTAATTGTTTATAACGTATGGGACACCGCTGGTCAAGAAAAATTCGGTGGTAAGAGAGAGAAAAAAAAAAACAAAACTCTATACAAATTATTTTATAATTATATTTTTGAATTAAGGTCTCCGAGATGGTTATTATATTGGTGGTCAATGCGCTATTATCATGTTTGATGTAACATCACGTATAACATATAAAAATGTACCAAATTGGCATAAGGATTTAATTCGTGTATGTGAAAATATTCCAATTGTACTTTGTGGTAATAAAGTTGATGTCAAAGATCGTAAAGTTAAAGCTAAAGCTATAACATTTCATCGTAAAAATAATATGCAATATTATGATATTAGTGCACGATCAAATTATAATTTTGAAAAACCATTTCTTTGGTTAGCACGTAAATTAGCTGGTGATGCTAATCTCGAATTTACTGCTATGCCTGCTCTTATGGTAAATATTTATTTAAAATAAAATTTTTTTTATTTTAATATTATTTTATTTTTTTTTTTTTAGCCAGCTGAAGTTCAAATGGATAATGAAACAATTAAGAAATATGAAGCCGAAATTCATGATGCTGCCATTGCAGCATTACCCGACGATGATGAAGACTTGTGAAAAAACAAAATTGCGCAATTCTTTAGAGAAAGACACTCAAAAAAAAAAATGTTATTATTATTTTTCTCAACTTTTTCTTTTTTTTTTCCTTTTCTTTTTTGTCTCTGTCATTCTTTTTTCTTTGCGACATGTGAGTGTAGATGAAACGATTCGATGATGAAAAAATTTACTCGTGCGAAAACAAGTCCATCGATAGGTTTCTTCATTTATCTTTGTTTTTTTTTTGTTGTTGTTAAATTTCTTTTTTCTTTTTCACATTTTTCCCTATTACTATCTGTATCACAAGTAAACAACCAAGAATCGTCGACGTATTTTTTTTTCTTTGTTTTTTTTTGAAAGATGAAAAACATTGGCAGTCAACAAAATGATTTTAAAAAAAAAA
>CAJNOP010000044.1:1219917-1249972 GCA_905250075.1 Rotaria sp. Silwood1
TAATATTTAACCAAATAGAGATCAATATAGCACATGATAGATGCTTTAGCGGTATCTATATATATGGCATTAGATCCCTTATCAAAGCTTCTTTAATTGCTGAAAACTTTATTATTCTCAAACTTGTAGGGGGGTTTTATAATTTTGGGAACCCCTGTACTATCGAATATTCAATTTAATTTTGAATAAAACTGTAAAGATTAAATTGAACATCGAAAATATTTAAGTTGTTTCAAATTAAAGAAATAAGAATGCTGTAAGTCTACCAGCAAAAAGAACTTTTATCGATATTTTCATATTTTTTTTATTTCGAAAACTGTTTTCACTAAATATTTCTTCTAAAATTGTAAAACAATCATGCAAATATGTATAATTCTAAAAAAAACTTTGTGAGATATTTGAACTGTTAGCGACACTTTCATTCAAACATTGTTATCGAATTTTTGTTGTTTTGACCATCGTAGTCGGACAACTAAGCAGGTATTCTTCTTCTAAATTTTGTGCTGACAAAAAGAAATCATTTGAGAAACATAGACGACAATTTTTTAGAACTTGAAATTCTCTAATTTTAGGCGCACGAAAGCATCTTTTTTTGTGATTGAGAAACGAGAGAAGAATACACTGAGATTGAGAACAAGTTCTTCTGGGACACTCATTATTGTTATTAATGCTTTCATATGAACTCATTGACAATAAATCCGAAATAAAGTAAAGAAGGCCTTTTCAATATTTATTGTGCTCGGACATATGTTAACAATAAATTATCTATTTTATTTCTTCTAAAAAAAAAGTTCACTGTCAAAGGTTCACTGTTAGATTTAGAGCATTTTTTTACTTGTTATTCTTATCAGTATTGATAAAGTAAAGATTACAAATGTTTTATGCCACCTTACTTAGAAATGCACCCAAATTTAATAAGAAAATTTAAATATTTTGAACCTATTTCAATGATTATGACGTATGTTAAATAAATTATCGCGCTATAAATATAGACGGATGTCTGTTTTTGATAATCAAACTAGCAATAATCTAATAAAGCGTTTGGTTCGATAAGAGATTGAAAGAAAACTGAAAAACAACTCAAACTCATTTAGTTAGGCTTTTTTTTATTGGCTCTAGTACATAGTCTAACAAAATTGTCGACATTATTCTTCTGACATTCTCTAATATCATTTCCCTAATTCAATTTTCTATAAACAAAAAAAGTGTTATACCACGTAGACCAATAGATAAAAACATCTTTCCTCATTTAGACAAAAACGATCTAAACAGTTTGAATGCATGCTTCATCCTGCTGATGATGACTGTACGTGTAATGGTGGATTCCCGTTTCGTCGAAAAATTAAACTGTCATGAAAAATAGTATAATCAGAGTGATAAACTAGATTTCTTTGATTGACTTAAACTATTTCCTTAAAAAGAAACTACTTGATGTCCCTATACTAGTAATCTGTATTTTTGAAAAAGTATAAATATGAGGAGGAAAAGGAAAAATTCAATTTTTTTTCTATATTCATTCATTATTACACAAAATGATGCTATCTATTGTTGAAAGTAAACGTAATATACCAAATTTAATATTTGATACTTTTCGCTACACAAAATCAAATTCTAAATACAACTGTTTATTGAAAATGTGAAAATCGTTCATAAGTGTTGTGGGCGGATGTGGATGTTTTCTTCTTACATTCACATTCACTCTCATCATGTCTTTTAGCAACTGGTAATTACCTCCACGAAAAAATTTATTTGTAAATCGAAATGTACGATTACATAAATTAAACGAACGTTTTAAACAACAAACATGAACGTTGAATAAATCTCTTGAAAAATTTCTGGGACTAATTGGAATAAAAAAGTGTTGGTTTTTTCTTTTCTATATTCATATTTTCTTCTAATAATTTATTATTTATGTATCTAAATCTGCTCTGTAATAAAGTTTTTTTTGACAAACTGATCTACAAGTAATTAGGCACTATTCCTGATTAGTATGATGAAAAATCTCATCAAATGATATAATCTATTCTTCGTTGATTAAGCAGAATTTATTTTTTCGACGAAACGGGAATGAAAGAAAAATAAATTTTCGACGAAACGGGAATGAAGGAAAAATAAATTTTCGACGAAACGGGAACAGTCGTTTTTTCATTTTCGACGAAACGGGAATGAAAGAAAAATAAATTTTCGACGAAACGGGAAAATCAATTAAGCTTTCGACGAAACGGGACCTAATCGTTTTTCTAGTTCCTTGCTGTAAAAGTAATAGAGTATTGCGCCAAGTATTTTCACGAGTATGAGTAAAAGTGATAAAACAAAAACCTTCGAATAAAAACTGAAATTTTTCGTGGAGCGTCGGTTCGATAAAGGAAACTTCCAGCTTTCAAATGACATTCTGTACTTACAAAAAAAAATGTCACTTTTATGATTGTATCTAAAAAAAATACCAAAAAGAAAAACGTGGAGTCGGGTATGTACCCGTTCCGATGATTATTTTGTACCTTTTCTTTTTCCGCCCGATGAAAAGAAAAAACCTTTTTTCCAAGGGAAGTATGATATGTGAAAGCAACAAGCTTTTTCTACTTAATTCGTGTTTCAAAAAATAATTTACTATTGATGCAATGTTTTTTATGTAGCTTTGACTCATACTAGTAAAAAATGCCTGCTGTTATACTCTAAAATATAATGCACTATTGAAATTCTCATTGAAATAAATATAACACCAAATCCAGAAATACTTTGTTTTTCTTTTGATTCAATTAAATTATATTTTATACGATCGAAAAATACACGCCCTAATAAACAAGAAAATGACGCATCGATAAACAATCACAATTGGTCTATGATTTGAAAGAACGAATTAAATACAAAAAACATTTTACATAAGTCTTTTTTTGATAACTTCTTTATTCGATGCTCTCTTCTGAATGACATATTAGAGCTTGGAAGAATTTTTAAGTTAATTTCTTCTCTATAAATTTACTGATGCATGTTGTTTACAGTATAACGTCAATGATAATTAATAGATCTTCATACTTTATAATAAGCACAATCATAAATAAAAAATTTCTATTATTACACACATCAACTGAACAATACTAAAAAGCTGTTATCACGATTCTTGTCGGATTAAAATATAAAACACAATGTAGTTGCTGATGCTAATTAGAGGGGGATTGTTTTATTCTGTCTATTTCGAGACATATTTCTTCATCATTCTCTTATTTGATTCTCCAGCAATACAATATAGAAGTAATTCATATAGTAGAACGAGACATTATTGATATTCGGTCTCTATAAGCCTTCCAAATTTTCATCTCTGTTTTTCAACAATCGTTTTAAACCGTATTCTACAATATTTTCTGCCATCATAGTAAATATACCAATGACTACACTGAATAAATTAGTTGCATGCAATCAAACTATACTTTTTAGGTGGCTAATGTGGATTGGTTACGAGGTAGTAGTGGTGATCTATCATGCGAATCGATAACGTATGTATAATTATTAAAATATGACTAATTTAAGGGCAGGGTAATTGATAAAAATCATGAATATTAGTTATATACTCTGGTCATGCATGTTATTGTCTAGTCGGAATTTTCTCCGAGCAATCAGATATGTACTGACGTCATATTCAGTATATATACGTCGAAAAAAATATTTACATTTAAGCATCAATCCTTCGCAATACATTTCTTATACGTACAGCAATGGCTTACAGTTATTATGATCCAATTGAATCTGCTTTTGCTCAAGCGGATAGAAATCGAGACGGAGTATTAGATCGAAATGAATTTCGAAATTTTCTTGATTTTCAAAATGCTGATCGTAATCGTGATGGACGTGTTAGCTATGCTGAGTTTGCCAACATAGCTGGTAAGTCAAATGATGATTTTATTAAATACATAGATTTTTATTTTATTTTATAGCACCAAATCTTAATATTCATCCAAGATATACGGCACGAGCTTTTCAAATCGCTGATCGAAATCATGATGGTGTTTTAGATCAACAAGAATTAGCCGATTTCTCCGATTTTCAACATGCTGATATAAATCATGATGGTCGCGTTGACCAAGCTGAAATGCGTTTGTTTCTTCATCACAATCAAATGAATATGTGTAAGTACTTAGCTTTAAGCCTTTTCTTATTAACTTCTTTGTTTTTTATTCAGATTCACCTTATAATTATGGACAACAACCATACTATCGATATTAACCTGGTTATCCACCACGTCGTTACTAAGAAACTTCTATATCTTTTCGTACTCACTTTTATATTGATGTGAAAAAATATTTCATAAGAGCAAAAATAATAAAATTATTCATTTGATAATTTATGATTCAATTGTTGTATCATCTGTTTTTCGTATGAATAAAAGTTGACATGTTTCTCCTAATGAATATTGAGATAAAACGAAATATAGATTATTTGAGTAGGTATTGACAGTTCAAACTAATTGTATAAAAGATCTCATGTTGAAATAATAAAACTTTCGTTCTGCTTTTCTTTTTCAAGTATTTTGAAAAGAATTTATGTCTACACGTGTTCAATAAACATATGTAAAAATTCTATGACATGAACGAACGTATAAACAAAAAAAAAGACAAGAACAGAATAGTTTTGTAATTCAAAAGAAAAGCAACAAAAAAAACAAAACATTTTAAACATAATAAAACACTTGTCATCGTATGTCAATAATGCAAACAAGTATTTTATGTAGACACTAGTAGAACAGTTTAATCATCATCAAACGCCTACATTCAAATATTCAATTTCAATTTTTTTCTTATTTGTCTTTTTATTGTTGTGGTGATTCTAAATGCCATCACGTGCTAATCCTTCATATACAGTATCAACGGATGATCATCAAAAAAATTCTCATAGCAGTATACAACAACAGCCAACGTCCAATTTTCAATATAATCCATGGGATTTTGAATATCCTTGGTCGCATGGTTTATGTAGTTGTACAAAACAATGTGATGAAACATGTTATGCTATATGGTGTTATCCTTGTTTTATTTGTCAGCTTACATGGCGTATGAATGAATCTTGTTGGATAGGTTGTTGTATACCTGGTTCGTTACCTATTTTAAGAACAAAAATTAGAACAGCATTTCGTATTGAAGTATTAATCAAGACAAAAAAAAGATTAACTTATTAATGTAAAACTTATAAATATATATTTGTGTTTTTAGGGCTCGTATTTCTGTGATTTTTGTGTTGCTGAATGTTGTCCATTATGCGCAGCATTACAAATGGCTAATGAATTACATTATCGAAAAGTGATGCGTTAACGTTTTGTTTTTGTCAATAGAACTCAACAGAATTGATTCATTATGTTAAATTGAATACATTTTTTTTAAATATATTATAAAACTATTTTTTATCATTTGACGTATCTTATCAGATGAATTTTTTCTTAGATGATGCATAGGAAAATATTTAAATATGTATAGAATAATCATTAAAACTAGAAAAAAATATCTTTGAATATTTATATCATCGCATCCGAGGGCGTGGGCTTATTACTAGGTTTTCCTATTGAATTCTTTATATCTCACTTGATAAAAATTAACTAGAAGCCAGAATTATCAATTGAATTTTAACGATGTCAGTTCAAGGATTCATAAAAGAATAGTTCGTCTTTTTTATCCTATTAATCGATAAACACAAATGTATCATTTGAGTTCTATTCCTAATCATATTTCTTCTTTAGAATTATTAGTGCGTATATGTATGTTGTCAACAGTTAAAAGATCTCATGAGATTTTTCTCAGTTCGTAAATGACATTCATGATCGTATTATTGGGAATAAGCGTAATAGAAAATTGCGACATCACGTCTCTTTTCCTTCTCATTATTGTTTCCATTTATTATTCAGGCCCGACATGGGCATGGCAACAGAGAAAAAGAGAGAAGGGATAAAAAAAGAAAAAAGAAAATCAGCTCTTGCATTGCATTCGATCTTTTCAAGTGAAAGAACATGAACAACGATTGTTAAAATACTATGCTCGACATTGTTGTATTGCATTCTATATAGTATAGAACATAAAATTGGAAAAAAAAGAAAGATTTAGTTTACGAGGATTCGCTTTTCTTTCTGGTTGCCCTCGTCAAAATCTTTCTGTGAACGTTCTCAGTTTTCTTCTTCTATAAATATGATGTTGATGAGAATTTCCGACAAGGCAACAACATCATTCGGAAAAGAAATGCATGTTGTCGTTCGTTCACTGGTAAATATAAAAATGTGTTGAGAAAATATAATATGTTAGATAGTTAATGCGTTAAAATACAATATCTTATGAATTTTCTATAGGTTAATCAAAGAAAGGTTTTTATTTATATTATCTATTCATTAAATAGTTTGACACTATTTTTTTTATTTATATACGGATTTATTTTATACGTTGATTTTTGTCCAAAGAAAAAAAAAGAAAGAACGGAAATTTTATGTTCATGTTCTGTCTATATTAATTTTATTAGAAAACCGACCTTGTCATAATAACATGAGAATGAGAAAAAACTCAAAACATAAAAGAAGACGCGTTCATGTTCATTCTGAATAGCTATAGATCCTTGTGCTGCTGTTTTTCTTCTGTAACTTCCTTCAATAAAGAATTGAGCAGATGATGAAAGAGAAGAAAGGATATGCAAAAGAAAAAAAACAATAGCAATAAGAAATCCATAGCGAGAAGATGTTGATGCTAAGTATAGAAACTCAAAGCGATGAAAAGACAAAAAAAAATAAGAGAGAGACAAGCAATAAATACTTATGATATGGGTTTTCCTGTTTTCTTTCTCTCTCACACTCTCTTGTTGTCTTTTTTTCTATTCTTCGTTGTTTTTGTATTTTAGTGTAGTCTTACATATTCATTCTAAATCTTAATGGCATCACCGGGTGACACTTTGAAAAATAGTCTATTTGGACAACTTAAATCATATAGTAATGCTGTTCATGATGTTTTTGAACAACGTATTGGTAAGATTATGTATATTTTTATATATAAACAAACATTATAAAAAGAAATTCCTTTTTTTATCTTGTGAGTATTTTTATCTATTGAAAATTAGACTTTCATATCAATATTAGGTGTTCTCAATAATTTCTACTCAAAAAAACAAAATAACAAGATTATTAAAATAAATTTTCATTATATCAACTGTAATCTTTCTGCTGAAATCCAAAAGCAAAAAAAAAGTCACTACTAATTCTAACCAATCTTCGTCTTTGATATAATTACTTCTTTTTTTTTCTTTTGCGATCATTCATCATCCGATTATTATAGATTTTCGTACAGAAAAAAAAAGCAAAGAATATATTACATTTACTATTAATAGGAGATCTTGTAGACAACAAAAACTGAAATATTAACCTTGTTGCTTTGATTTAATGAATAGGAGTATTGATTGAATTACTCTTTTACTTTATAATGAAATATGCGCAAAAGAAAATATTACTTTTTTTAACTCAATAATGAACACGTCATAATTTTTTTTTTGTTTCAGCACGTCCATTACTAGCGTTTAAACGTGATTTAAGTCGTCCTATATCTGAAGCTCGTGTACCAACTAATCACGAATCATTATCATCATCAAATCGTACATGTCAAGAATCTTCATTATCATCATCACCACTTGAAATAATTGATGTTGATACAAATAATTCATTTAAATCTTTATTTGATAAAGTACGAAATTCTTTATCACCATCAATTAAACGACGAACATCCGAAAATCCAACAAATGTTGAAACAAAAAATATATTAAAAGAAAATCAAAATTTATCTGTAAATATTTCAACAAATAAACAATCACAAAAACATCGTTTACGTCAAAAAAGTGTTTCATTTGCTGAAAATATTGCTACTGATAATGATAGTGACAGTTATAGTCAATATTCAATTGATGATCGAAATGAAATTGTTCGAAATGCTCAAACACTTGCTGATAAAATATTAATTGCAAGTATTGATGCAACAGCAGCAACTAAACTAGAAACAACAGATAAATTATCAAATAATAGTGACGATGATTTTGAACAAGATTTTCATCAAACAATAAAACCAAGACGTATATCAATAAATAATGTAGAAGAATTAGTTTATCAAGATTTATCAGCTGAAATTGTTGCTTATGTATTAAAACATGCTTTAAGAACATTAAAAAAAGAACAACATGAATTAACTATCAATCAGAATAAACAAGATGAAGATTTTATTGATTTAAAATAGCATTTACAGTCTTTTTATTTATTTATTTTTTTCCTCATGTATTTAATCCTTATTATGTAGATAAAAAAGAAATACAAAAAAAAAACAAATTTAATTTAAATAAAAAAAAACAGAATTTTTCTTCTCTTTTTGTTTTTATAATCAAATACTCTTTAGTTCATAATGAATGATTAGAAGAAAGAAAAAAAAATGTTTTTTTTCACACTAACAAATAAAACCATTAGAACTTTGATGTTCTGGTAATGGGTAATAATATTCATTGTTTAATGAAATGCTTTTTGTTTGTGTTAATGAAGCTTAAAGCCTCACAAACAACTTTCATCTATTGAAAACATTAGAACTATCTATGACTGTTTTGTTATCACGTCTCTTTTTATTATGAAAATAGTCAAAGGATGAAATATTTCAGGAAATTTTTAGTATTTTCAAATGTATATAGTAATTGACATTCTTGAAACTATTCTTTCCAGATTTTTTTCTTGTTTCATCAATCAAAACATCTTTTTTTACCTTGAAATTCAGACAAGTGTCTTATTTTTTTCACTCATAAGATTCCTATTTGACCTCGAAAGCAAATGTCATACGATGTCTATATAAACTTGTGTCAAAGTTAACTAAAATCTTTTAAGCTTGATTAGCTATCTTTAAAGATCATCTCGTTCAATTTGAAAGCCAACTGAATTCTAAAGTTACCTTCAACATATATATGTATACACAATGACCTTGAAATTCATTACAACCAGTAGATAATTTTATTTTATTTAGTGTATACCTCAAAAAAAAACTGAATGAGCTACAACGAACTGATTTCCATCACATTATAGCTCATAGTCTCTAGTATACTAGGCAAAAATTTCACACTAATCCATTGATCTATTCAATTTTCATAGACGAGACAAAGAGACCGTACTGTTTTCATTATTCTAAAATTATCGAATTATTTATGTTTGCAAACTGTTGAGAGTCTATTCTAAGTGTTAATTTTCTTTATTATACATGATTGAATACAATATACTGCGCTCTACATAATGAGTGCTTTTTTTTGTAGCCTTTCTTTAGATAAGAGGTAAAAAGAAGTATGTTCATGATCCATATCAAATATTTTTAACAAGAAGGCGGCAAAAAAACACTTTTTTTTCATATCATGTTTAGTCAGTTTTGTTGTTTAATATTGGCATTTGATATTCTATTTGAATAGATATTTCGTGTTGGAAAGTTATATTGAATAATAGAGTTTTGCTACGTTATAAATAGAAAGTATGAAAAGATTATCGTAGTCTCAGACAGATATTAATTATGTATCTTACCAGAGAAAGATGTATCAGATGGAACTTAACACAGCACGTTGTACTAAGTTTCATTCTCTATCGGCATATACGTCACGTGCAGAAATTAGCTATCTATGTAATGATCTCTGCACTTAGACTCCTACGGGCATTACGGTAAGCTTTTTACTCTTGGTATTGATATATTAAGCAATAAAATTAGTTACACATAATTGTTATATTTAATTTAATGAATAAAAATAATTGTTCTATACAGATAATATGTGTATGTATTGTATGTCACTATGAAGTAAGTATATCTAATAACCTATTCGTGAGTTGATCTTAGAAAGTTTCCAAAAACAATATTATTAAAACAGAAAATATCGGCAATGGACGAAACATTATCGATGTTAAGGTGGTTAATATGAAAAATTCGAAATATAGTAACGTGCAATTTTAATGTTAATAGAGTATATTATTTTGTTATTTGTTTTTTCTCTTGATGAAAAGTATTACATTTATAGCATGACCATGAAATTGCTTTTTTTTTTTCTTTTATGATTGTTAATGAATTCCATTTTGTCATTTTGCAATTCATCTAAAGACATATGAAGTTGAGTGCATTTTGTTGTAGCTATTTTTTGTTTTTTCTGATGTCTTGTGTTAAAAATGGAAATAAAAGATCAACGAAATAAAATAGTCTTGTTGACATGTAGCAGAGGTTACATCTAAATTACGAGAATCTCACATGAAAGGACAATACTTGTTTCATCAGACTAAATTCTATCTACATAACTTCTACCAGCAAGTCAAGATCTTTTTTTTTCGTTTGTTCTAAGAAAAGAATCTTAAAATGAAGCATATGTGAAACGAATTATGGTTCACAGTCAAGAAAGATAAGAATCTGGATAAAAATTAATGGTCAGCATTCCAATTCATATTATTGTTAATATAGAAGTAGTCATTGAAATAGGCAATTTTTCTTGACATCCATTCATTGCTTTACATTTTGACACAATAATTTGATAAAAGGACTCTTATTTTTAATTGAAAAAAAATAAGTGAATAGAGTTTAATCAATGAATACTTGATATAGAAAAAATTTTCCAGTATCTAGTGTCAGAATTAATTTATAATTTCGGATGTAAACGTTATGAGTTATGAAGAGCAGTAATATGTCGATCAATTGGAATGTTGATTTAGTTTTGTTTATGAAAAATTCAATAAATGTGATATAAGTTTCCTCTGTGGAAAAGAATTAGAACATATATCTGAAATTTTGATGAGTAAGATCCTTCATAACTAATTCGATTTACTGTTACAAGAAAAAACAAAATAGCTTTATTTTTTATCATCACTTAAGACAAGAAATACTTTTCGATTCTTGTAGAAATAAAGAATTCATAATATAATGTCTTTAAAATAGAAGAAATGATTATGCTTGAATGTAATATGAGATAATGAATTGCAAGGTATTTTTGGAAAAAAATTTTCTTTACTTTATATTTTGAGTTTTGTTATCGAACTACACATTTTGAATGCAAAAGAATAGAATAAATATTTTCTTCTAAACAGATCTGAATAAGTTCAAATCATGAATTGGATTCGAAAGTTGGTTACTGTGGACTCAAGTTACTCATTTCAATCAGCAAAAATTGATAATTCAACATCAAAATCAGTTTCAGTTGAAATTGATCATTGTCTACATGAACAAAATTCAACCAGTGATCTTAGACTCCAAAAAAAAAATCTCATATCAATCTCTTAATAATCTTGCTAGAGAATGTTTGTTTTCTTCAAAACGGTCTTTTAAGCTTCTCTCGAAAACTGATGTTGGGCTAGATATATTCAAGTCCCATGAAATTTTGCAGGATATCTTGAAACCATAGTGAAGAGACTATGCTAAAATTTTCAGCAGTATACCATGGAGTGTTCGGTAGATATTCAACATATAGAAGTCAAAACGGCTCTTTTAGTTAACCGAAATTCTTTCTGGAACTTCATTCTATACACTTGATTTTTGTTTTTATTTTGAACAGCCCTTCTCAATGCAGAGCCTTTTTTTTTTCTAAATTCTTACTTTCTAAGGAAAAAAAGCAATGAAAAGTTAAAAAGATTCTGTCACATCTTGCATCTCAATATCATCTTCAAGCAAAAAGAAAATTAAATATATAGAACGAAAGTTTTCAGAGAGTTGTAAGTTGGTCGATCAATAAAACAAAGTGAAAAAGATGTTCCATTTTTTTTCTGAAAAGAAAGCATATTATTTTGAAGTGAACGGTGACGGAAATCATCAAAAATTTCATCAAAAAAAGTAATATGCCAAATAGATAAATTATATCGTTTATGAAAATACAGATCTCAGACTATCTTCTCATCCATGTATGTAAAGTTCAATTTTTCTGTCGAAAATTGACTTTTTTTGAGTGATTGGGAAGGTTTACTCCGCGATCATACTGTTCCAAGCTTATTTTTGCAATTTAACATTGTTGATTTACATTAATATATTAATTTCAACTGTTCATAGTTTTTTGCTTGTAAACAACTTTAAGTTTAGATTGCTTTTACTGTCTTGAAGAACTGTGTGAAAGAAAAGAGTTTATTTTATTGCCCTTACTTCCTTGATCAAACTGTAGTAATTGTGCCATTTAATATTATACACAATTTTTTTTTCGTGCATAGAAACTACGAACAAGATTCGTATCATGAAAATCTTGCTGATATCGTTCTTTATAAACATACATAGAGAGCGGGAAAAAAAATGACTAACAATAACTCGATTTGACTCGACAAGTGACTTGTCACGCCTAAATCTAACTCTAAATGAAAAATATTCAAAACTTTCAATATTAATTCAATGGCTTGATTATTTCTATATGTATACATTTAAGATTACGACTTCTTTTGAATATCATTTTAAAAAATATTAAAATTTCTTTTGAAATAAGAAAAAAAAATTTATTCTTTTCTACATCGTTAACAAAAATAAAAACTTTGTACATTAAAAAAAAAACATTCAGTTCGTTATCGGTTCAGTTTCGTTTGTAGCTTCAAAAAAGAGATTATTATTATTATTTGGTGCAAGTAACCATATAAAACCTTTTTCAACACCATTCATATCATCAACACAACAATCTTGTACTAACCATTGATTACCCAATGAAGTTAATTGTAAATCACGAACAACATCAATAGCTGACCATCGTTTTGTTTCTGTATTTCTAATACATGATAATATCAATAATGGTAAATAACTAAATTCTTTAGTCATAACTTGTAATTCTGTACAAAAATCATTTAATTTATTTTCTCGACAAGCATCAATAACATAAACAAGACCATTTGCTTCTCGACAAACATCACGTACTTGTGGACTTATTTCAAAATGATCAATATTATTTGATTGAACAAGACGATTATTAGTTATTAATCGATCTGTATTTGTACGATTTTCACGTTCTTTCATACAATTTGTATATAATGTTATTAAATTAAATAAATGTGTATGTAATTTCATTTTAATACCAGAACCAAATCCAGCATGTCCTGGTATCATACCCATAGTTTGAAAACGTTTTGATTCATCCCAAAGAAGATTTTTTACTAATGGAGATGTATAACTTTCTAAGCCAGGTCCAAACATAATTAAATCTTTTGAAGTACTAAACCAACTACGTACATACTTTGATAAATGAGAAAAAGAAACAAAAGGTTGTTCTGTTGGATTTAAACGACGATGTATTGTTGGTGAACATGTTAAATAAATTTCTTTTGGTGAACGATCTGATTCAACAAGAATATAACTTAATGGATTTGAACGAGAACTAATTGATGGCCAAAATTTCATATCACGTATAAGACGTTGACGCCAAACATTATCATCAGTTGCAAGACGATACCATTTTTTACAAACATTTGATATTTGACATAGATCCATTGGACTAAGAAATGAAAAAAGATGAAGATAAACTTCATCAGGTAGATCAAGAATTGATAGATTAGTATTATTTGTATCATCAGACATTTGTTGTTCAGCAGAATTAGTTGTTATTGAATGACGATGAGAAAATTGTTGACCACCACCAATAACAAAAATCTTAACAAAAATGAAATAATATAAAAATATAAAAATAAATTTATTCATTCATTTATAGATTTACTTGTTCTTGATTAAGTTTAAGACCAGTTAGTGTAGTTAAAAATTTAAATGTATCTCGTCGTTTGTCTTCATTTAATATTTGTTGAATTGTTGATTGAATATTGTCCATGTTGATTTCAAAAAAGATGAATAACTATATTAAACAGAATTGAATTTGATTTTTATAGTATATATCCAGACTCGGTGAGTGTGAAAGAAGCCACGTCCTCATGTGATGACGTGGATGACGCGTTTACTAGTTTCTATTTGGTTATGACTCATACATGCTTGTTTTTTCTCGCTCATTCTGTTTCATTCTTCCTATCCCATAGATATAGGACACGATGATGTTGTACAACGTCAATGCATCACCTGAAAAGAGTTTATTTCTCATTCTTTTTATTAATGTGCGCAATCAAAGTTTAAATAAAATTGGCATAGGAAACTATTGCGTATTTAGCAATTTTGATTGATTAGAAACAAGTTTTAATATAAGAGAAAATTACTAAGCGATTCTGTTACATAAGAATAGCTGATATAATAAACAAAACTTTCGTTGTCATAGTTTTAACGAATGTAATAATATATTTAAATTTCGAAAGAAATGCTATATAAAATCATATTTGAATATATCAACAAAGACTATATCATATTTTTTTTTCTGCTTTTATATGATCTCATTTTACTGTGATCTCTATCATATATATATATATTAGGCTACATTGAGACTCAAGAAAAATATCATAAATTTTATGTCAAATACTTACGTACTATTTATTCTCTATAATGTATGACTAATACTGATTTACATGAAACTTTGACCCTTTCAACATGTAAAAATCGTTTTAGAACAATTATACGTAGGATTCTAAGTAATATTCAAAATTATGAATTGTAAACACTCAATACTATTCATTAACATCAACGATTGAAATTAGCATTACAACAACATTTTATTACACAAAAACGTATACCTCTTATTTATTCATTGGTTGATCAAGGAAGAACAACAAAGAATTTTTTATCAAAACAATAAACAAATACTATTTGATGAATTACTTGCTTTTTATAATGAGTGACTAATTATGATTAGATTTTTGTGAGAAATTTTTTTTTGATTGAGGACTTCAAAGGTCAAAGTACGAATAAAGGTTTAGTTTATTATTTCAAAAGAAATAATGTTCTCTAGTATTGAATTAGAAATGTTTTCAAGAAAAATACTATGGATTTCTCATGACGTTCGTATGGTTGAAAATAGTCTTCAGAAAATGCTGCATAGTCTAATGATTAAAAAAATACATTAAAGCATTTCCTGACAAGTAATGCACTGAAAACAATGTTTACAATGTGAATTTTTTAAGATTTCTATAATATGAAAATTCTCTGCTTCAATTTTTTAGTCAATTAAGACAAATATTCTAAAACTAATTTATCAAAAGTGATTGTTGAATTTAAACTAGTTTTATTAATAAAGATACATCTTTCTTATAAGAACAAATTGAAGAAAATTTAGTTTTTTTACTGTTTTCTCAACTATCGTCGCATCCAAATAAAATAAAAACTTTTCTCGATTATACTTTTCGATAACTATGGGTTTTGAAGATCTGTTTATAATAGATTTCTTATTACAATGTTTATGCATTGTCTGACTTATTTCTTAATTTTAGTGGATATTCTCTTGTTCCCATTGTATTTGTCATCTATATTAATCGAGTTCATCGTGATGATTATCACAGTAGCTTTCGTCCCTGTAATCTTCCCAATATGATACCATATATCTTGACTCTATATTCTAAAACTTATCCAAGTGCTTCACTTACATCAGAAAACATGAGATAAAGTTCATTGACATTGTACGATTTCAACAATTCATCCATGACATAGTGGTTCATTCAACAATGTGAATACTTTCCATTGAGTATTCTACATATGTATGTTCAATTGATTTTTAATTTAGTATCATATATTTCGTGACAATTCGATAACAATATGATAAATGTTTGACAAAAACAAAGTTTACTTTTGATTAGTAAAGATGGTTATCATTTACTTTAAAAAGAACTTATCATTGTAATTTCTTATCTTTACTCATACTTGAACAAATATGATTCCTTTTCATTGTCTATAGTCATTGTGTTATAACTAATGACTCTTTTTTCTATTTCTCTTTTTGCTCTATGTAAAGATATGAAACTGTGTTCTTTTTGTTTTTATGTTTTAACATATTGTTAAGAATATTGAATTTAGAATTTAACTAGATGAATGAACATGATACAAATGAATCATCTTTATTAATTCCTAGACCTGGCGTTCCTTATGATGAGCCTGACAATCGACGATCATATCAACGACAATTAGCTATATATTCTATTCTTGCAAGTACTACTTTGGAACGTCTTGCATTCTATTCATTAGTGATTAATCTTATTTTTACTTTACAATTGAGTGAACTTGATTGGGATCCTGCAAATAGTGTAACTGCTTCGTTCATTTTTTTTGGTAAATATTAGTTAATAAAAAAAAAGAAAATTTTGACAACTACATTAATTTCTTCATTTTTCTTGTTCAATTGGTTACTAACAAAAATTATGATGATATGCTTTTGATAGATTTATTGTTATCTCTTATAATTATAAGTTTAATAGAATTTGATTACTAAACCGAACGAGATCTACATGATTCTTGTCTTAGTTACGAATTTATACCGTTTAACATTTCATATAAAAATATGAGAATATAAAAAAAAATTCATATTTGACTTATCACTTTGTATCTTCTCAAAATGAATAGACAAGCAATATGAATGAATTCTTTTTTGTTATGTTGTTTTTCGTTTTGAAACATAGGTACCAGCTATATATCAACACTAGTATTTGCTGTTTTAAGTGATGCTAAATTAGGTAGAGCTAGAACAATAATTATTGGTAAGTTGGAAAACAACATTTATTAAAGAGATTTCTATTATTTAATGAAATCTTTCTTATAGGTTTCTTTTTATATTTAATTGGTTATGTAGTCGTTTCATTAATTGCAAATACACAGACTCATACATTCATTTGTCGTAATTCTTTTAACAGTAGTGAATCCAATATAAGATCAATATTGAATGAACGCTGTGTTGGTCCCATTATAGGTACACTAATTTTTACGTTAGTACATATATTCATTTCGATGTTAGTTTTTATTTGTTATATTTTCTTGTATTAAGTGCTATTGGTGTTGGTGCTACTCAAGCTAATATGGCTGTATTTGGAGCTGAACAAGTTCAAGAATCAAATAAACCATCACGATATTTTGATAAATATATTATAGCAGTAAATATTGGTGGTATCTTTGCAACTTTACTCATTCCATATATTCAAGTTACTCAAAGTGATCCTAATCGATTTTTTCATGGATATCTTGTTGCAAGTTCAATACTTATTGGTGCTTTTTTATTTTTTATTTTTGGTTATCGATTTTATATTCATATTGAACCTCATGATACAATAATTACAAAATTTATTCCTGTTATCATAAATGCATTTCAAACATGGCGAAAATATAAAGTTGATAAACATATAGCAAATAATATTGTCAAAAAATCTTCTTCAACGAATCTCTTAGAAGAGTCTATTACTAATTATGAAGATCAATTAATAACAGCCAATGAAAATTCATATTCATTTCTTGACTTTGCTAGAGCCTCTAACAAAGGTAAATTTATTGATCGAATTGTTGATGATGTTAAATCACTTCGACGTGTTATCGTTGTATTTCTTCTTCTAATACCATATTGGCTTGTTTATTATCAAGTAAAAATTCTTTTGATTTTCTAATTATAATTTTACTTATGTTATTTTATTCTTCTAATTTTAAGATTCAAACAACATTTTTTCTACAAGGTGAATATATGTATGTACCGTATATTTCAAATGTAACACAAACAAAGATGCCAGTTATATGGATGTCAGTTGGTGATCAAGTATCGATTATTAGTAAGTTCATATAAAAAGAAGAAAGACTTTTTTTTTTTAAGTATAAATATTATGTTTAATTAGTTGGTATTGTAATTCTCAATCTATTTGTTTATAAATATTTGTTAAATTACAATCAATCAACTTTGATACAAATGAAATTTATCGTCGGTATGTTTTTAGCATCGATAACTATGTTTATTGCTGGTACAATTGAAAAATTTCGACAACATCAATGTTATCCTGGTATTGATTTGTTATAATCATCTCGAATTGTTTATTTACTTACATATTTTAGACAAGCATAATTCTGATTTATCTATATTTACACAATTACCACAATATATATGCATGGGTTTATCTGAAGTATTTGGTATGGTAGCTAGCTTTGAATTTGCCTATATGGCTGCTCCACGTTCAGCTCAATCACTTATCATGAGTTTACGATTTTGTTCATTAGGATTATCTTCATTTATTGGTGATGCATACGTGAAAGTAATGACAGCAACTATTAAAAAATTTGACTTTGATGTGAGTATATAATAATGACTAAATTTTTAATATATATATATATATATATATTTATGAATTTTTCTTTTTAGTGTCAGAATAGTAAAGAAATTTTGTATATTTATTTCTATGTTCTTGGTGGTGTTCAATTATTGACTATTTTTACTTTTCTTTTATGCCATCGAAAATTTGGCATACTTCAATTAAATCCGTATCAAATTAATAAAAAACAGTTTATATGACATGTACCATACATACCGACGTTTTGATAATAAATAAAAACAAGAAATATATAAAATGAACTATTATATAGATATTTTTCATATGAAATAATTCTTTAGAGATGATAAACGAAATTTATAAAGATTTGCTACATTGAAGAATAATGAAGTTTTTGAATAGAGTTCAGTTTCATACTTTAAATCTTGATCTTGTTTGACGTAGTCGATAAAGAAGCTATGGTATTTTGAAGAGAAACTATCAACACAAAGTTCTTATCTTAAAAGAAAAAGAATTTGATGATAAGATATAACTGAGGTCAAAACAGTTTTATTTATTTGAAGATAAGCTCACAATGTCGAATGGAAAGCTATATAAGATACTAAGAATAAATGTGTGGAATTGTCGCTAATTATTTAGACATGAATAGAAAGAAAACAGTACCGACACAGGAGAGAAGGAGGAAGAGATATACCAAAAGGGATACACTGGTAGCATGGAATTATATAGAGTCTTATGGAATCCTAGAGTCTATAGTCTAAAGGCTCTCAGATGCTTTGCTATCGGACGAAAATCTATTAACAAATATCAGCAATGAATGCAACATTTTCAATATCATTTTTTAAAATCTTCTCATTCAGACTGTCTTGTTTCCAAATCTTTATGGTGTAGGTATCGGATGCAGGTCAAACTGAAGAGAAAACAGGTACTCACACCCACATCTATCGAATAATAGTCGCACAATCCCGCCTGCATTTTTCGCTATCATTTCTTACACGTTATTCTTTGTCCATAGAAACGCTCTATTGGCATACTACAGATGCTACACACAATTGTTTCATGCACTGTCAATAATTCTATACTGTTGAATACAGGAACGTCGTGTATTTTTGGTTCATCATATCAATAAAATGCGAAATATTGTGTACTCTGAATCAAGACTATCAAATGGAAAGACCAATAATGCATCACTATTGCAAATATGTCATCAATTATTTGAAATCATGAGCATAACTACAACCAGGCCCCGCGCGAAGGACCAAAAATTGGGGGAGTGTAAGAGAGTATGTTCGAAAAAATTCCGTAAAGATAATGTGAAATGTAGGAAAAACTCCGCACCTTTCGCTGGAAAAAATAGAAAAATTTCGATTATTGGAGGGGGGTGTACATCCCTCTACACCCCCCGCTCGCGCGAGGCCTGACTACAACTAATCACCTTTACATTAGTACCAAATAAGTCTCATTAATTCCATGATTGCATGTACGATTCAAAGTCACAAGACAGTTCAGTGATTAGCAGTTATCTCGAACAAAATCTCTCATATTGTGAGTAATTTCAAGAGAATATCAGGGAACTTTATTCCATATTCGTTAAGAAACAAGGATATGATTTCATTGAAAAGTCTGCTCCTATGAGGCTGCACAACCTCATGTGAAATACATGATTTTGTTTAATCGTTGACATTAATGACTAAAATCCATGGGATTTCTTCATTGTTTCTGCAGTTTAGTAGAGTCAACTAAGCCATTCGCTTAAGAATATATCCTTTAATGCAAATGATTATGTCGAATGAAAATTTCAAATTCTTATAATCAACGGTTTCTTAATTGATCTTATCTATTATCATACTCAAATTAATTTGTCTTTGAAGGCAGTCTTGAAGAATCACTAACCAATGTATGATTGTTTACCACTGTGTACTGATATAAAAAGAAGCACTACCTTCAATATGAGTATTCTATTGAATTTAACCAAGCAAAGCTTGTTATAGGTTTTCAACCTAAATCGCCCCGACAAAGATGACATCGCCATCTATTCGAAACAACATATCGAGAACATTGGCATTCAAATATAACTGTCAACTTTTTTTACTTATCTAATAAGCTATATTTTCGAGAAGGTTATGTATAATGAGGATATACCGTTCAAATGAAACCCATGCCACTAAAATGATACATATTGTTCAAATCTTCTTGACAATAAGCTAATGGCACGAACTCTTTTCAAAGTATTCATATCTCATTTGGGTTTACATAATGTATATAGTCTCGATTCAAATGCGACTTATCAGACACAGGACTTTCCTTATTAGAGGATGTCAATGAGTTCATTAACATTAGTCTAAGGTAAAATTCTTTCAAACGAATATTTATTCATGATTTTCAAGATTAAAAATATCAGAATTCAATAATTACATTAAAATGGCACGATTCCGTCAGTGCAAGTGAGTTGACAGAACATTTAGGTTTTCTTGTTTCAACTTGAAATTGAACTGATTCTATTGCTGAACTTTGGTCATGTAACAACTAGAAATACAGAACCAATTGCTTTTAACGATATACCATAATTATAACCGACATTGATTGTACAACTTTAGAATCGTCCTGTTTGGAATCGATACAGAAAAGTATACATGAACTAAGTCCAGAAATGCTTTTCAAACGTCTAAATTGGTAAAATGAAAAAAATTATGAAAAATATAAAAAATCATGCTCATTTAACCGAAAACGAAATAAGTTTTCTAAATCAACAAACTCAAGAAGCTTTGGAAGTACTATTTGAAAAATTTAAACAAAAAGCACAACAATAATTGAACATGTAACAAGTAACATAAACCTGATGAAGTTAAATTTAAAATGCTATTTTCTCGAGATTTATAAAAAAAAATGGCTAATTCAGAAAATCGAAGCAATCTTTGTGCATATTAAATAAGTTCTTCAATGGTATTGCAGAAAAGCAAAAGAATTATTCAATGCTTTATTTGAACTCTTGCGAATTTGAAAGTGTACTTTGTATTAAAAAAAAACTAATTTTAATCAAGAGTTTCCACTATTCTCATTATTATTTGTAATGAGAAAAGTTATATAATTTACTGATGTCGTATATGTATTTTCTCAAAGTAAACTCATTTGAAAAAATTGAATAAATCTGTAATCTAGATGTTTATTTCTTTTCAATTGTTATTTTTGATCTTGTATTTTTATTATTTTCTTCTAATCTTATGAAATAAAACGAATCTGATACTTTGACTAAATCAAATAAATCTATCAGATATATTAACTGATAAAATTATCAAATTGCTTATTTTTTACATCAACAAACATGCATTGACATTAATATATAATTAGTTTTTATAAATAGTATCTCTTAATATCATTTAATATTTTTGTTAACTTTTGGTTCTTATAGTATTGGACTATGATTTTGTAAGAAACCATTTCTGTTCTTTCTAATCTCTCCACCGATGCACTTTGATTATCTGTTTTATATTGGTACATATAACATCCAATAAAAATTTTTCTTCACTTCAACAATTTCAACAGTTCACCATCATTTAAAAGAAGGAAGAAAAAGAAACAATTGTATTTTTTACCTAATAGTGAAAAACTTAATAAGTATATTTGACTAATGGACAAACGTTTATATTCAAATACATCAAATCAAATATCAAGTTCTCGTCAAAGGTATATTTTTTTTTTCTTTTCTATTCTTCTTATTTAATAACTTTTATTTATTTGCTATTTTAAGTATGCAACAACAACGAGGAAGTATTAATAATTATATGTCTATCAATAGCCGTAACAACAGTAATGCAAGTAATATGGGAAATTACGGTGGACAAGGTGTAAAACGAATGCGTGGTGATGATACTCGTAGTGATAATATGAGTGCTGCTCATCGTATGAAATGGGATACACTTGATGAGGATAATAATACTGCGAAATTTTTAGAAAGAAATGATATTGATCAAAGATCCGAGTATTAAATATTGAATAAATCTATATATATATATATGTATTCTTTTGTAGGGCTCATGGTCAATTCACAAATATTACATTAAACGAAACAACTGTACTTTGTTTTACAATTCAAAATGCTAAATATCCTATAACACTTGTAAGTTTTAAATTACTCTTTTCTTAAATATTGAAATCTTCACAAGAATTCATTTATATCTAGGATGTAATTCGAAAGATTTGTGCAGTTACCGGACAAGTATTACGTATATGTATTTTACGTAAACGTATTGTTCAAGCTCTGGTTGAATTTGATGCTATTGAAACCGCAAGAAAAATCAAAGATGAACTCGATGGTGTACGCATGTTCTTTTCTTTTTTGTATTATATTTTTTTTTTCTTTTATTACGTCAACTGCTTTATTTCAGGCAGACATATATTCTGGTTGTTGTACACTCAAAATTGAATTTGCCAATGTAAGAAGAAAAAAAACTATTTAGTTATATCGTATATAAATATATATGTTTTTTACTCTTTTTTTGTTTTTTCATTTTAGCTTAAACATCTTGTTGTACGCGGTAATGATCAAGACAATCTAGATTTAACAGTTGATGAAAATAGTAAGTATAAAATGTTAATTGAAGTTAAAATCTATTGTTAATCTCATATAATTCATTCGAAAATATTCATACATATCTTACATCTAACAACAAACTGCAAAAATACCATAAACAAGAACTTTTTTATTATGTATGAAAACAACAACAAGCAATTCCTAATACGCCACACATAACTAAATATATATATATATAGATACTAAAGCATATTTATTAAAAATTTATATAATTAATCATATTGGTATATATATCATTTTGTAATTATCTATATATCTTAAAAATTGTGACAATTTAATATTAAAATGTATCATCAATTATCATTCGTAACTATTTATGTATACAAATAAAAAAAAAATGTAAGTAATAGAAATAAATATTAAGCACAAAGCTGAAAATTATGACCAGTCAAATGAATCATATATATTAATATAATAAATCATAAAATAGGATAGATTAAGCATTTGAATTTTATAATATGTACGATAAAATATATGAGCGTCTCAGTATTTTGTTTTTTTGAAATTGCAAATATTCATATTTTTTTGTTGTCGACAAAACTATATGTTTCTATTAGTAAAAGCATGCTTCATAGTCTTTTTTTTTAAATATTACATCAACAATCACTCCATTATAAAGGACTTTATTCTAAGAAAAAATAACTGATGTGACTTCTTTCGATAGACATCAATATTATCATTGTAATAGTAAGAAAGAAATCATACTAATAAAATTCTTATAACTCATGAGAGGACTACCTTAACATAGAAAAGAAATATTTATTTCAATTGAAACTTTCAAAAAATATTCTAAGGATAACTACATGTATCTGACGACAAAATTTCTGATCGAAATTTAGTAAAAACAATTCATAGGTTAAGTTAGCAGTAGATTCGTGTTTTTTTTCGAAAGAAAATATCAGCCTACACATTTGTGTCAAATAAACTGCCAAAAATACTATCGAATGAATATCTTTCTAATTATCAACAAATCTCTTCAAAATCAATATTTTAGTCAAAAATTTCGTTTCAAGAGTTATATCAAGAACGAAAACTATTGTACTAGATAGAGTTTGATGAGAATTATCGATTGGTACCAAATTTGATCTTAGAGATAAATATGATTAGCCAAAATTTGGTAGGATATAAGTGTGAGTAACGAGAAAACTAACATCCTTACGTGATGTTATTTATGACTTTCATCTATTCCTATTCATTACGTGAAAATTTTTCTTCATATTCTAGTCATAAAAATGGTTTTATAGGTTAGCAAACGTGAAAGAAATATATTTCTTAAAATAAAATGAAAATTTTGGCTGAAATCAGAAATCAACATTCAAATCAATGATAGTCGTATGGAAATTTTCTGATTTTTGTTTATGAGATTCATTGTTTTTCGAACAAACAATACATAAATTAGTTATAGTATTCCACACGAATGAAAATGAGTGTGAAATTGTTGAATCTTTTGATTGAAAACAATTTCTCTTGACATCATGTGAACAAATTGAGATAGTTTAAAAATACTGAGACCATCATTTATTTTGTCACATATGCTAATTAGTTTTAAAATTGAAAAGATAATTAATTTTGTAAATAATAAAAGAAAAAAAAAAATCTTCATTTTAATTTATAAATTGTTGTTTTCATTTATATTTTGAATGATATATTGAATATTAATTTAGATTTGATAAATATTAATATTTATTTGAAAAAAAAAATTTTCTTTAAATATCAATAAAATATTTCTATTTGATTTAATAACAAACAAATTTAGTAAAAATAAATTTAATCATCTTATCATTTATAAATTCATTGATTAATCGAGACTTTGTTTTATTTAAAATCCTAATTGACATATTATATTGGATAGAAAATCTTGTCTGTCTTGGTATTTTTCAGTTTTTCTCTATCGAAATTTTTCAAACAATATTCATAATTTGATTATTTATTTTGTTATTTCATAATTAAATCTATAATATTCAATATCCAATAAAGTTTATTCTCATATAGTGTAACGTCGAGATTTATAAGATAATAATTTATTAAAAATTATCATTATAATTTATATAATTATCTTTAATATTTATTTCTATTTTATTTAGATTGTGATCATTGTGGCTAAACCAACAGATTATCAATGTATAGTTATTATTTCTAATCTTCATTATAATATTATCGTTTCTTTCTTTTATATATTTATCTTCAAGAAAAAATTTCAATACCAATTTATATTCATGTTATCTTTGTTTAGGATATACTCGTCGTAAAACTTTATTATCATCTCCACCACGAGTTGATCGTTTTGGTATAAAAGAATTTTTTTTTCAAAATTATTTTATTTTTTTTTTGTTAACTTCTTTTAGAACGTCCTATGCTTAGCAATGAACCATTTCCAGTATGTAATGAAATGATATTTATCGATACTTGTATTGTTATTCTTTTTCTAGTCGAATGCAAGATTTGCACCAACATTACAAACTGATTTGGATCGATATTTAAATCAACGAACATCATCTTTTGCATCATCACATGATCGACCATCATCACGTGATAATCCAGGAAGTTTTCATCAACAACAACTATTTAATAATAATCCGCATTTCATTGCTCAACAATTGGATTCTATTGATCAGCAGCAACATTTACTTTCATATCAAGTTGGATCGAATCGTTTCCGGGAAGCATCACCACCTCCGCCACCACCACCAATCAAATCTGATACTTATGTATTCAATGTTGAAGGTCTTTCTTCACCCAGTTGGAATTGTGAAAGATTATTTAATTTACTTTGTCTCTATGGCAATGTTACACGTGTATGTAATCAAAGAAAGTTATTAGTGAAATTTTCGAAAGATTAAAATGTGAAACACGATGTAGTCACTCCTGTTAATCACAGAGAGATTGCTTTATTTTACCTATGAGCGGACACATTTCTTCACCGCCTTTTTGTTTTGTAGTTAATTCTCCAAAATGTAATGAGGAAGTAGTTTATAAATTAGAATGAAACGCTATTGATATACAGTCTGTGATCCTATATCAATAACGTTTGTCATGGGTAGAGCTCGTTGAATTGGGCCCAGGTTCAGTTGGGTTCGAGTCTGATATTTTTCTGTTAACTGTGTGCGAAATGGTTGAATGCGACGGGCTCTATTTGTCTGAGAAATGTGTAGGATGTGCTTATCATCGAATACACAAAAAATGGAAACTAGTATCTTGTATCTTCAAGGCAACTATCCAATGCCCAGTAGAAAATTTCATTGAGAATATCAAGGTATGGTTCGACAGGATCCGGATTCGAAAATTTTAGACCTGACAAGATCTAGTCACGGTTTGCGATGATCTCTGATTGGCATCCATCAAGATTTGTGAGGTCAGAAATCCATATTTCTACTTTTTATACTTCAACACTCCTTTAAGATCGTGTTTCACAAAATTAATTCATTGATTTCATTATTTGGATGTATTTATTTTTTCTAGGTTAAATTTTTAAAATCGAAAGAAGGTGGTGCCATGGTACAAATGAATCATTGTGAAAATCTTCGACAACATTTAAAAAGTCTTAATTCAACATTTATTTTTGGTCAAACATTTATTATTGTGTAAGTTAAATTGTTTATTTTGATATAATCGAAAAATAATGTTTTTTTTTTCCTTAACAGGCCTTCGCGTCAAATTGAAATTCAACCAATGAATCGACCATTTCCATTAGAAAATGGTGATCCATCCTATATGGAATTCGATAATAATCGTAATAATCGATATTTAACAAGTGATCAAGCCGTTAAAAATCGGCCCGTGGCACCATCACATGTTTTATATTATTTTAATACACCACCTAATATGCTTGAAGTTGATATTGTACGATTTTTTGAAGATCTTGGTGCAAAACGACCAGTGAAAGTGAAAAATTTTCCACCAAGAAAGGAATCACATCGTATATATTTTTTTCTATATAAATAAATTCATAATTATTATTTTTAAACATAGATGAACGCAATCGTCGAGGAAATAGTCAACCAAAAGGCGTTACTGGTCTAGCTGAATTTCGAACAATTACGGATGCTTGTGAGTGTTTGATTTTGGCAAATAATTATCCAATACCTCATCAATGTATGTATATTTGATTTCATGAAAACAAAACAAAAAATGAATCTGATTTATAATCATATTTTATTTCAGCATCCAATTGGCCTTTCTTTTTCAAACTAACATTTTCTGCAACACCAATAACCGATGAGGATGCGCATCTGGGAGAAGAAATGGATACTAGTTTAGCAACAGTAACCATTGAAAGTGGTCGTCGACATCATCGTCAAAAATCTCCTGGTGATGATAATCGAAATGGAAGCTCTAGTGAACACCGTCGACGTCGCCATAGTAGTCCGTCAACTTAATTTCTTTTGTTTTTTTTCATATGTAAATTTTTCTTTATCTGAAAATGAAAAATAAACAAGAATAGAATTCAACAAAGAATTCCATTGGGTATGATAATCTATGCAATGTCTAAATAAGTATTATCTAGAATGGATTTCGCATACGACGTTTGTTGCTACTTTTATCCGGTGAGTAGAACACAATGACAGTCTGACTGAATTGTAATATCATTTTCTTTTTGATAAACCATCGTCACAAGTTAAAACTAATCGACTTTGACCTATGTTTATGTCTGACATTTAATAACCAAACAAATTTAGTAAGTTTTAATATTATCCGCACCAAATATTTGAACGACAAAAAAGTACGTACAGTTACTGTTTTTACCACACATTATCAAAACTAAACATTGTATGCTTGCTTGTCATATAAACAATAACCTGTAAGTCCTAACTGCTGCCCGGCGTAACCTACTGTTATCATGACCGTGGCTATGACCAATATTTTTAAAAGTGGTGATTGTGACCATATAACTGCATTTGAGGACAGACAGCTGTGGATATTAAGATAGTCACATAGCCGATGTCTATATTTACAACATTAGTTTTGTCACAGTACGTAAAAATAAAAGATTTTTCTAAATAGAAAAATAGTGATGCTCATTTAAAAATAATCACTCGGAAATCATTTTTACTAGCAAGAAAAATGTTTCTCAAGGCGATAAACATATTAGAATCATTTAATTTTATGTAGAAAGAAAACAGCAAAGAAATAATCGTGTTTAAGTATCATAGATGAATATGTCATTTGTTCTAAGATAGGAATATATCACAAACGAAGTTATAAAACAATGCTACTGGGTTTTTTAAACGATAATTATAGTATTCAGTGTGAAGATCCATAAATGTGATGATAGATTTTTAATATGGCAGTATATACACAAATGATAAAAATGACATTCTAGTTGGGGATTCTTTTAAAATAATAACTTGCAAATAACAAAAGCAATAAAATTACTTTTTGAAAAATATAAAATTAACTAACATTATCAAATCAAATAAAATCTCTATGATTGGTTACTCTCTGTTTTAAATATCTTTCATTTCGTCTATTAAATTTTAAATATTCTTTTATTAGTATTATCCTCGTTTCTCAAAGATTTTCGCAGATGTATACAATGTGCTTTCATTATCGATTATTATTTTAAAACAAGCAGCAGTAATAGATTTAAACGTTGAATTTTCAATAAAATTATGTTTTTTGTTTATACAATGGTTAGTTTTATACTGAAACTATTTCATTCGTTCTCTATTCAATTAATGTGAGTTAACGTTAGAATATTCAAGCAAATTAGTATTCTAACTTTAGTAATGGATTTTTGTTTAGAATCAAGCTTGCAGCTCCATAGTTTACTTTTCGTCTCCAACGCTAGTATATTTAAGCGAAATAGTATTCTAACTTTAGTAGACATTTTCTTAATTATAAAACTCAGATTTCGAAACACAGTGCCAAAGTTTTTTTTTCTTGTCTAACGTTGAGATTGTTCAGCTAATTTTATCGAAAAATTGTTAATTATTTATTATTTTTGTGTTCAATATCCAATTAATAGTTCGACAGTTCGTCTTTTTATCTCGAAAATGAAGATTTGCAAGTGAAAAGTCGTGCTAAGATTGCTAATAATCTATTTCTAGTGCTTAAGACAAAATTCGAATATCAATGGTTTGTTGTTTCTTCATGAAGATTATGTGCATAGTATTTCAAGGATGTGAGCATGAATCTAATAAAAGTAAGTGATCATTCAAACCTTTCAATCTCGTACGTCACCTGTGAGATGACATGCAAAACGAAAAAGAAATATTTTGCGTTCTTTCGTTTTCTTAGACGACAAACATCATATGATACGTTTAAACGAAAACTACTTCGTATAGCTATGAATAATGAATCTAAATTTTGAACACATATGATTGTCATATCTGAACGCAAGAGAGATGAAACTATGTTTTTTCGTGTTCACACTGAACACAATAAAATGTTGGGATTGAAAAGGTTAAAGATAAAAAATAGGCTATGGAGCTTTAATTTTCATTTTAAACAAAAACCTTCACTAATGCTAGAATACTATTTTGCAGCAATATCCAAACTTTAGAAAACAAAAATAAATTGTAGAAATAGAAAAAAATCAAATCTGACTTATATTTCTAAAGATTTTTAGTGATCATGAATCTAATCGGAAAATAATCATATACTCATTTATAAACAATGTCTCTGTCAAAAAACATCATTCAAAACTTCAACAACAAAAAAAATATTTACGAATACTTATGTATTTTTTAATATGGCTCAGACGAAAAAAATACCTGAAATAAGATTGAGCAGAAAAAAGCAAACTCTAAAAGTCAATAAATCGTATAACAAAGTAGAAGGCGACTAAAAACTTATAGAAGGAAACATTGGTTAAATGCTTAGATTTTGACGATTACTTGATGAGTAGTCTTCAGTATAACCTTCATATTATTGGAACACAAACAGTTATCGAGCTTGGTCTTGTGTGAATCGATAAGGTAGAAGGTAGTCTATCTGCCCATTATATTATATAGTTGAGCAAGCATATTGTTTTCAAAGACAATGAGAGCCATGTTCAAAACTGAGGACGTATTTTAGAAGACAAGTAGCTGAAAGTTTTCGTCGACTTTGTAAAAAGATAGCATAAGGTTGAGTCTATATAGTGCTAAGAATTTGGCCTTTATCTCTCTTTCTGTTCAAAGTTCTTCAAAAAGTGCTCATGTTCTTTTAACTCTGAAATGAAGATGAAAAAGTTTATTTAGCCGAACGATTTACTTTTATTCTTGATAAAGGAAATAATGAAGAAGAAAAAGCTAAATATGAATGTATAATAAAAGAAAGATATGTTGATTAAGTAAATAGTAAAGAAGACAGAGCTAAATATCAATGTATAATAAAAGAAAGGTTGCTTGAATATGAATGAAATTTTCGAAGTT